>SNQJ01S0111491.1:28808-40273 GCA_010110895.2 Picea sitchensis | reverse complement strand
TCTTTGTTCTACAGATTCAGTCCTGGCACTTTTTCCTTTACTTGTCCTGGGCGGCTGGTTGTCTTCCTTTGTTTCTGCAGGCTTGTTATTGTCATTGGTTGTACTTTTGACAAACTTGATGGGTTCTTCATTTCCTGACTTCCTACTGCTTGATCCCTCTTCATAACCCAAACCAGTTTTCAGCTTTGGATTCCTTTGCTGATTTAGAATGGTGGATAATCCTTCTGAGGCTTTGATACTTGACAAATTCTGATTATACAAGGCTTGAAACTTCTCCATCTCTTTCCTAGTTTTAACTACTTCTTCTTCCAGGGCTTCAGATCTTGCCCTCTTTTCTGATAGCTGATGTTTCAAAATATCCTTGATTTTTCTTGCCTCTTCTAATTCCACCTTCAACAGGGCAAAGTCTTCATCAGGCTATTTACTGTCTTTCTCAAACTGTATTAGCAATTGTTTTTACTTTCTGTTCTTAATTCTGAGTCTGTCAATCTCTTCTAGTGCACTGATCAATTCTCCTTCCATGTCAACCATAGCTTCTTCATCATTCTCATCACTGCCTGTGATTTTATTATCATAATTCTCTTTGGCCATAAGCATGAAGTCATTTAGTTGATCTTCAATAGATGAATCATTGTCTTCATCATCTAAAGGATCATCTTCATTGTTTGCACAAAGACTTTTCTTCTTAAAGTTATTCTCTTTAAAGAAATTTCTATGTTTGTATTTCTCCTCATCATCACAAGTCTGATCCTTTCCTTTGTTGGTTTATTTGCAAAATGAAAGCATCTACCAGTTAAAGAAATTTGAATGGAAACTTGCCTTGGTACTTGCACGATCCTTTCTTTGATCTTCTCACGAATTTTTATTCAATTTCATGGGGCTCGATCCTCATTCTTATCTCTTGTAAATGATTCTTCTCTAGATGTGGGTTGCTCTGTATCCTCATCTCATGTATAGATTAGCGTTTCACCAGGGACGAATCAAAAAGACAAGGTTTTTGAATCATTAAGTTCTTCTATATGGGACGCCGGGTTGAACCTATCGGGAGATCTAGATTTCTGAACTAAAGAGAATTTCCCCAATTGTTTCTCGTTACCTTCATTGCATTTACCATTTCTTCTCTTCGAGTGACACCGGGTTTATCTCTTTCATCTGTAGCTTTCAAAGTGGCCTGCAGCGGCCAGGTTTGAAGCTTAATATTCACGCTGTTCGCTTCAGTTGTTAATGATTTTGACAGGCCTAACTGCGCGGTTTGAAGATCATCCACCTTCACAAATCGGCTTCTACAAGTCCATTTTAAAGATAGCATTCATTCCCTTAGCATTAAAATCTAAATTCTAACATCATCAGCAGGCTGGAATTGCTGGAACTTTATGTATCAGTCTCTACTACATCCAGCACATCAACTCCTAAGAAAGGCCATAATTTATGTTCTCATTCTAACCTTCGAGGAAGGAAAAAATTAGTTCCATCAAATAGAGGAGGACTAGTAGTAGAAGTCCCTTCCATGGCTTGTCATGTTTAATCTATAGGATCTACCCTTAGATGAAGTCGTTCGATACCAATTGTTGGATAACTAAAAGGGGGGCGATTAGATCAGGTTACGAGCTTAAACAATAATTGCTTAACAACTTAAAAACTCTTCGCAGAAACGTGAATGGTATGCAATATTAACCAGGAAATAAACAGCGGCACATTGACATTAGTCATAAATGAGAAACACCGAGGCCGGATATTTTCAGAGCCTCTGAGGTAAAAAACTCTTTACCTTTATATGATGGTAGCTAATTTCATTCTTTACATTATCATATGAAGCGCTCCAACTCATAATGAGGGCTACAACCTCTATTTTCCAAGCTCCAACTGAAGAGCACCAACTCTTTGTTTTCTCTAGCACCCACTGAAAGAAGCACCAACTCACGGTTTCTCTAGGGCCAACTAGAAGGAAGCACCAACTCCTAGTTGGTGCTAGAGAAACTAGAGAGGAAGCACCAACTCCCTGGTTTCTCGGCACCAAACTAGAAGGAAGCACCAATACGGTTTCTCTAGCACCAACTAGAAGAGGAAGCACCAACTCTGAGTGTTTCCGGCCACCAGTTGGATGGGCTTTCCAACTTCCAATCATCTGGGGCAACCAACTGGTATAGCAGGAGAACGATGGATTCTCCCTTACTTTTCCTGCCGCCACCCTGGTTTCTTTGCGGCAGTGGGCTTCTTCGATGGAGTTTAAGAACCCACTTGAAGCTCTGAAGACAACAATCCTCCCAAGCACCTCCCAACCACCCTCAAATATAAATCTTTGCTACCAAAAATTGTGCCGGTGATAATATGTTCAACAATGGCTTACCGGACTCATCAACAATTGCGTTTGGTGCTTTCATGCGCCCTCATTGCCTTCCTGCACATGACTTGCGTTATGCGTTCTTCACCGCTTTTTTTTAATACTTTCTGTGTGCCATGTCAGTCCTTGCCACGGTTCCTCTTCTGTGAATTTCTACTTCTGCTCTCTGCCTCCTTGCTCACCTTCAATCCTTCTACACAGCGAACACAACAACTCCAAGCGGCCAACAACAACCCTTTCTCTTCTGCAATGCGTGTATCTTCCTATGCATGGCGGCCGTACAATATTCACTTATTTCCTCTACATGATCATATTGTGCCAATCTCCTCCACCTCTTTAGTGCTCTACGTGATCATCATAATAACTCTTGATTCGGCGTTTTCCCCGCAGCGTTCAACATCCTTTGGATGTTATGTTTGAATGCACTTCTGCAGCGATTGAGACTCTTCATCTTCTGTGAGTTGAGCTCATCTGTTTAATTCTGAGGCTTCCGCGCTCATCCATCATTAGTCCTTCTAAGAATAGTCTTCCTTCGCCAGATGACTTGGAGAATCTTCATCTCCTCAGGCGATCACATAGGGGTCTCTTAGAATTCTCTAGCAAACGCCATCAATGGTTTATGGCGGTTCCTCCGTTAAATGGTAACCACCGATCAACACTTGCATGACTGATATGAAAATAGAATGATGACTTGTTATGCTAATGTAAGCACCCTCTACCTCAATAAAATAATTTTTATAGGACCTTGCTTCATGTATTTAAAATATGCAAGATGATTTATGTGTTAAGTTCATCCTTCTTCTTTTCAATGTTCATAATGTGATGAAATGTTATTTTAAAAGGATAAATATGTTCTTTAAACGCGCACGAAACATAACTTGCAGAAAATAAAACTATCAAACTCATCCTGATAACAAGATGATAAAGGGTTTCACCATAGGCTACATCTCCCATGAGCCTCCTTCAACGATTTAAGGCTGCTGGGATTAGTTTGTCAAATATTCGTTTACAATATGTTGATCAACTCCAATGGAAATCGCGAAACGTACCATTGGGTTTAAAATACTATAAAAACCCCAAAATATTGATAATAGAACTTCGGAAACTGATCATGGCTCCTTTGGGCGCGGCCCTCTTCTACATGTGGCCTTAAGCTACCCTGAGATTCCCTATGGTCAAAACACATGTAAAAGTATTCCGTGGATCTGAAACCTATCCCAAAATGTGCAGAGAATAATAATTATCCTAAAATGCTTATTCAATCATAGAAAACAAACCTTGGAAACAATAAACGCATGACCTCTCAAACAATAGGGAGCTTCAAGCTCCGCGGGCTCCACGAAATTCAATGGTTAAAACACCGAAATGATCCTTCGTGTTTCGGCGGTTTTAAATGGTTAAGTCAAAGCCTTTCGGATGGGGCTTCGACGCCTCATTTGGTAAATTGAAGAGTTGAATTCGCCATTTTCCATGCGGTTTGCCATTGCGTATTAGCCGGTGGCGGCAGGCATTTCACATTGTCTAAACCCGGCACTCCGTTTATCTCTCAAAGCGTGGGCGTGAGTTAGAGCTAGGCGAATCGGAGGTGTTGTTTGGGTGCATAGAGCCATCAATGACCCGTCCGTGCATAAAGGGCTACCGTTCCAATATTAAATCGGAACGACAAATTAAGGTTGAAGTTCGAGGAAGCGGGTGATGCGTTGAAACTCTTTGGCGGTATATACTTGGTAATTGGTGCATGGGAGGCGTTCAAAGGCCATTAGGCAGCAGGTTTGGCAAAATTTGTTTTAAGCCGTAGCGGACGTTGTTTGAATATGACGGCGGGCTTTGGATATTTTAAAACAATTCCCGCATGTGCCAAACCTCCATTTACACAGTGGTCATATATTACATTGAAACCATGCTATATGTTTTAGGCATTCCGCAGGAGGCATGGTCATATCGCAACCACATGCGGCGGCTCGCTCGTTTAACCACTCCGCACAAATATTACAACAACGGTGCATGGCGACGCGGTAGACATTTGAGCGCGTACAAAACAGCAGTTGCAGGGTCGCCTGCGGGTAGGTGTGGCTGAGAAGTGGGGAATGCAGCCAATCCGGTTTCCATAGCATGGCGAATTCAAATATATTATTTTCCATATGCATTGCTGGAATTCAGCGTGGTATTTGATTGGGAAGACTTTGCGTTGAAACGACCCGGTGGAGGTCAGGTTGAATCTATGGACATCCGCAAATTGCGGAAAATAACAAACCAATAGCCAATAAAGGGGTGCCAAGTGGAAGCTTGCATGGCTGGAGCCATGAACCTTTCCATTCGCCAATTAAACACCACATAGCGGTCGCTTTCGTCCATATTACTACCAACAAACTTTCGTAATCACCATGCGGGTTGGTGATACCACCCAACATCATCGTAATGCCGAACACCTTACGCCGGCATACAGCATGGGCATTTCGTGATCAACAACCCTTTTTACCCTGTTGGTTGATTCGAGCGAGATCACGGTATATCTCACTCCGACGCTGTTTGAGGCGAAATTAGTTGGTTGGTTTTATTTGATGACGATGAACCATACTCGTTTTAAGGGCGATTAAAGAGCGTTGATTTTGAACTAAAATTGACCCACGGTCCAGTTTTGATCAGCGGCGGATTGAATTACGCCGATGATTTCACATATCATGGTATCGGGATTCCTGATGTCAAAAAATCTTTGACATCTCCAACACACAATCCCCGAAACTCCGACAAGAAATTAAATCAACAGTCCAGATCATTTCTAGCTCGACGGCTCAGATTACATCGCGATTCCACATATCGCGATATAAGGTGGTGATGAAGTTACAGCGTTTAAAACATGCGGTAGATATGCGGGATTCACGGTATTCAATAATCTTTGACGGCTGGCTTTGGATACGAGCTTCCAGGCAAGTTTGCAGGAATCAACGGTCGATTTGATCTTGATTTAGCATTGATTTAAGTCCGCGATTTTCATATATCGCTTGAAATGAGTTCACGGTACGCATTGTTTCTTTGACGAACCGCTTGCGTCCACTGAGCTGGACATGGTGTAAGTTTGTTGGCGTCACATGTGTTAAATAAATGCCAAGTGTCACCCTGATTCATGGCATGTTAGCAGCATGTTGAATCGGTGTACTTGTCATTACGGTTGTGCCGATGTTTAAAACGGCGTGGTTTTCTTGGCGTGAAGTTGGATCAGCTGATCGGATGTGATCTTGATTTGTGGCTCGGATTACGTCGCGATTTTTCATATTGAGAAATCGGGAATTCACAATGCGATGATAATACTTGTCATCTCAACTCTCAATCCCAGGAAACTCGGCGGGGAGTGGATCAATAGTCCCTGCTTGCGTATATGGGCGGTCCTCCTGCTTCGGAATTTTGTAAGCCCTCTATCGCTTTTAAAGATCGTCACGAGGTTCCCTCGTCAATGGGTAGTGGACCGCTTAGATCTGGTTGCGGATCTGTTCACTCCTCTTTAACCTCTTTTATGTATTGGTCGGCCGGCCCTCATCTTTGTCGGGGGTACTGGATGGATCAATGATCAGAAATTCTTCGGGCCGCCGATCATTTTATCGATATTTCGCGGTGTCGATCTTCACGGACTTATCTTCGCGCTGTTGTTAACACATACTCAAGGGAACATTCATAGCACTATTCAACTGCCTTTCCAGCATTGCCGCCGATCCCATTCGATCTTCACGGACTTATCTTCTATTTGCTGTTGATCATGGTGTTGTGCTCAGCCAGTATTCGCGTTGTACTTTACGCATCGGCTGACCAAACTTCCTGTGCCTTTATAAAACATAACAAACATCCTCACGCACTATCTCTACGATCTTGCTCCGGTTTCTCGCGGCTTCATCGGGGTTGCTCGCAACTTCTTCAAATACTTACAGTGCCCATACATTTATGAAATCTTCTTGTATTCATGCCATCTTCATTGTTGCCATCAATGACAACTGTTAAACATTTCCGGATCTAGACTTCTGTGGGAAGAAAAATTCCATACTTGTGAATCTGGTTCGTATGCAGAACATATCTTAAAATGTAATATTGGAATTTGGAAATTTTTGGGTGACATATTTGCAAGAAAATTATAAATTATAAATTTATCATGAATTTATGTATACCTATGATGCAAATTGAGGATGAAAAGGTTGTCTAGGAGGGATGGGTGAAGGGCATCAAGATGGAAAACGATAAAAGGAATCGCATTGAAATACAGGAACCAGGTGAAGTCTTGAGTTACTTAGAATAATGTTGTATTTGTTGTAACTTACCAGATTGATTCACTCGGAAAAGGAAATTTTGAGGAATGCTATGACTATGAGCTTGTGGAAATGTTATGACTCTTCTTGCGTGAGAAATGCTTGGAAAGGAAATATGGATGCGCCCAAAGGGAATTATGTGAGAGGCGGATTCTTGAGCTTGGGCACGGAGGTTGAGTGGCGGAAGAGGAAGACTTTGATGTTGCTATATAATATTGGTGGGATATTTTACTGCAATTTCGGGTTATGTCAAGGAAAAATAGTGAACTAAGATAACAAGAAATCCATATTGGATGTATTTGGATAAATGTAACTGCAATGAGTATTCTTGTGTGGCCATCATTTTCATTTCATAGGATTAATCCCCATTATTGGATTAGTCAGCTAATGGAAATAATTAATATTAAGACCAAATCCCCTTTGCGGATTGGTCGGCGAGATAATGTAATAAGGCGGAATAAGGAAATTGACCCTAGGTTATTGTGGCCATAATTAAATTAAGGTGGGTTTACCCACCAGTCGAATCGACCCTTCCAGGTGAAGACCCTTCCTGCGATGCCAGTCTTGTATATATATAGAGGCTAGAACCTCACTTTTGTCCACATGACACTTGCTCATTCTTAAGAGCGAAGCTACAACTGGTGAGGAGAGAAGGAGGAAGAGTGGCACATCTTTTTGGAGAGGACTATGCTGGTTTGGTATCTCTTGAACATTGCTTGTGGCAATTTATGATAAGGGGAAGTTTTTCTTTGGGTTTCTTCCCCTAGAGGGGTTTCCCGAGGGATAAATGGAGGTGTCTCTTGTGAATGTGTATTTCTTGAGTGATCTTGTTCTTATG
This sequence comes from Picea sitchensis, assembly GCA_010110895.2. Taxonomy (NCBI): domain Eukaryota; kingdom Viridiplantae; phylum Streptophyta; class Pinopsida; order Pinales; family Pinaceae; genus Picea; species Picea sitchensis. The sequence continues at coordinate 32,802 of SNQJ01S0111491.1, read as the reverse complement.
TTGCTCTTATCTGTGAGAATGCAAAAGGATCATAATATGACTAAATATTAACGTGTAGATCCTGACGCATATAGAGTGTTATTGCTATATTTTTAATTTTTACTCTTGAATTTTGCACAACAATGAAATGTTTACGCATGAAATTGTGATTGTCATTGTCATCCAAGACTATTGAAGGCATGTGATGAATACCAAGAGTCTGGAAAGGAACTGACCAAGAAACATGATCAATATTTCCGAAATAGTTGAATGACATAGGCATGACAGGTGTTACTGAAAAAGAACACCGAGGACAATGTTCCTTTTAAGAAGGGAGGATTGTAACACCCTTGTTTCCCCAACTTGTAATTAATCATTAATTTACCATTTTATGTTATGGCATGTGAAAATGTAAATGTATTATTTTGTATATTTCCAATGACTAAGCGTAGAGTGGCATATGAAGTAGTGGCCATGATATCGCTTACTAGAGGAAAAGAGTGGGAAAACTATGGAAAGGGTTCATTAAAGTGACTAATTCCTTACTTTAAAATAATAAGTCTCCATCCACGATCCCAAGAAAAAACAGTTAATAAGAAAGAGTGGTGGTTGAACCATCAACCCACTAATGAATGGAAGCATGGAGGTCACGGTTGAGGACAAAAGCGTGAAGCAGAAGTATATGGAAGTTTACTGGGATCAGGCTGTTAAAGTTTCCTTCTAAGAAAATAGGAGCGGGATGGGTTAGGAACCTTAGGGTGGAATCACGAAGGTGGTTGCTGGTAACAATCAGTCTCCACTAAATTTGAAAACCAACACTTTGCGAGACTAAAATATTTTCGGTGAAAGATATTATTTAATGAGGAACTATTACCGGTAGAAAAATAAACGCGATCAAATCGAGCGGAGGAATACTTAGGTGCCTCAGTTTGCACATGTAAAACAATTCATTTGGATGTGTTTCTTCAGGCAATAAGTTTTAGGCCAAAAAGATTGTTGATGAACAGTTGATAGAAGATTCGACGAGACAATGATTCGGCCGAAAAGATGGTTTATATATTAACCACACATCCCGAATTTCAAATGTTTGGAAAAATTTGTTGGAGCTCTACTGGTAGCGAGCTCTATGTCAGCTTTGTGAGACTCACGTGAACACTAGTGCGATGGTGAGTCCACGAGGAATTAGGTTAAGTCATAGTGCATTTCGTAATAAACTCTGTGTCTACGTGTGAGGAGCTGCGGTAATACAGTCCTACGTTAATTACGTGGTGGTCGGGGTTGTGGTCAGTCCCTTGAGGGTCATGGAGTGTAGGTGTGGAATGGTAGGCGTCGTTGAGCAGTCCGAGAGGTCATGGTAGAATTCATGAGGGTGATGGAGAAAATTGTGGCCGTCGAGGGATAAGGTATTCTTTAACCGGCGATCATTTTTTATGTCTGAAGTAGATAGAAGATTTACTACGGTTACAGTTCAGTTTAAAACTATACAAATCCACACATCGAATTTCCAATGTTTGGAAAAATTTGTTGGCGTGAGAGCTCTGTGGTGCGAGAGCTCTCTGTCGCTCTGTGAGAGCTCTGTGTCGCGAGCGCAACTGTCGTGGGCGCCGAGGTCGCAGGGGTCATGGGTGTCATGGTCGCTCTGTGTCGCTTTGTGTCACTGTGTGAGAGCTCTGTGTCACGAGCACAGCAGTCATGGTCGCAAGGGTCGTGGGCGCCGAGGTCGCAGGGGTCATGGGTGCTGAGGTCACAAGGGTCGTGGGCGTCGTGGGCGCCAAGGTCGCAGGGGTCATGGAGAAATTGTGAGCATCGGGGATAGGTATTCCTTAACCAACTTGATCATTTTGTTTTTATGCAAATGTGATAGAATATTTTTTTCCTGAGGTTTTGGTTTAGTTTAAAACTATACAAATTATCTGATTTTCATAAACTAATAGAAAATGGAACTTTTCCTTATCAAAAGTAAAGAGAAGCTAAAGTTGTTTCAATAATCTTGGTATGCATTTTACACTAATGTTTTTTAAAAAAATTACTAAATGTCATAAATGGAGGATTCATGAATTAATTGGTTGAAATCACAGAATGTTGTTAGAGAATGGAATAAACTTTAAAGTGTAAAATCAATTTCTTAGAAAGGCTAAGAGATAGGTTGAACAATCGAAGTTGGTCTTTGAATGGTAGGAAGACGAGACCTTCATGCCCAACTTTTGGAGATTGATTAATCCAAAATACCATTTGCACCTCGCACCAATATGTCATACATCCAACCACAAAATCGTCTTGAAAGATATAGGCATTTTGTAATGTTTTCATTAACATTTTTTACCATTGATTATTTCCCTTCAACATACCACTTTTAACATGCAACATTTTGTACTGTTTTCATTCATTACAAAAATTCAAATATACAGTGTAAAAAATGCAAATTTTGACATGTACACAATGCAAAAATTGATGAACTTTTACAGTAAATGGAACCCGGGTCTATATCGTTGTAGGGTACTATTTTACACCAGAAAAAGCTAAAAACAAAACTCATAATCTATCCTCCTTGCCGACCATTATTGTGTATTAAAAGTAAGACCATATATGTCATATTTCAAGCAGCTGAGCCTTTCAAAGAAAGGTCTAATCTGATGAAAATGAGTGTCGTTACACAGAAAAAAATACTTCATGGCCATGTACGTTAAGCGATCGTTTCAAATGGTGTTAAACAATATAATAATTTATGTTCCTTTGATGTTCGAATTCTGCATCTAATTTTGTTGGTAGGAAGAAAATCTTCCACGTTTTGTTTTTCTTTGCTATGCCAAAAAGTATAAGAGACTGTCTATCCAATACTATACAACAATACAAGGACACAGTCGACATCTGATCAGCTTGTACATTAATTGCGAGAAATACAAAGAAGTCACCTTCCATGAAAATATCATATCAGAGAGTAAATGCCAAAATCCCAAGATACTGGCAACAAGAGTAAATTTCTTTTCATCAGCCAAGTACTGAACGTACTTTATGATAGGAGGATAGGGAGGCACATTTAATGCGCATTAGAATCATGTCCTGATAATCTTAGCGAAATCGGACTGTGCAATTATTGAAAGATTGTTTATCCTATAATAATAATCTTGATGTTGATGTTGTATCTAGTCTAAATAATTATGAGTGTTTGCTATACAGCATTGAATGCTGAGTGCTATTGTATATGGTATATATATACTGTAGTATCACTTTGGTATATAAGTTGGGATATATTAAATGGTGTATAGTTTGTGGCAACATTCAATGTTGTGTAGCAGGTAGTATATTGTTGGTCATTATAGCTGAAAGTTGAAAGTAAGGTGAACAATATCCACCCTGATATTCAGTATTAAATGTTTAGGTAAGTAAAGTGATCAATATCTACCCTGCTATTTAGTATTGAATGTTTAGATTTATGATGTATAGGTTGTAAACTTGAATTTTTTTCAGATTCAACAATCTATACACCTCAGCATTCAATACTATACAACAAAGTGGATATTGACAATCTACTAATAATTGATTTTAAGTTTATGTGATGAAAATGGTTTGTAAAATTATTATGAAAATCCTTTAGTTTTTAGTTTTGTTTTGATTTTAAGTTTATGTGATGAAAATACTATGCTCAAGGAAGGTTTGTTCAATCCTTCCTTAGGTTATCCCTTAACAATAATGCTACGTTTAAGGAAGGATTGAAATACCCTTCCTCATGCTCACCTGCAGTGAATATGTTATTCTCAAGGAAGGGTCAATCAACCCTTCACTATTCTCCTCCTTGAAGAAAATACTATGCTTCAAAAAGGGTCATTTGACCCTTCTATTGGATCCTTATCAACATGAATATTATGCTTGAGGAAGGTTCAGAAAACTATTAAAGGCTTCTCTTTGACAATTTCGAACTCTTTAAGAAATTTTATGTGATTTTTCCTTGTTTCAATTTTATTAGATGCATTTATTAAAGTTCTTTTAGTAATTTGCAAGTTTGTATATCCTATAT
>SNQJ01S0111491.1:0-12341 GCA_010110895.2 Picea sitchensis | reverse complement strand
TGGTGAGCATACAGATCGTGTTCTACTTGAATTATAAAATATACATTGTGCAAAAAAAAAAAAAGGTACATCCTCCCAGAAACTATTTGTGACTCTATTCATCTTATTTTAATTTATTTTTGTATATGTACATAGTAACTGTCTTTTTATTAACATATGAACTTATGTTCATATCCCTTTTGTTTTGTACTTTTGTTGATAGAAACAGATAGGAAAACTAGACGGCGCAAAGAAATCCTACCTAGAGATGTAGACAAATCCATGCAAAGGTGCATTCTTGTTCTGCCTGTGCTCCATAGTAAACAATTTCTCATTTACTTTCTCTGTATTTGTCAAACTTGTTTGCAACTATGTTTTTATTTTTTATTTATTTATTATTTTATTTTATTTTATTTTTTTAATTTCCGCCTAGTGTCCACTACCCTGCACATCCTCCATCTAGCAGAAATGCAATGTTGAGCCAACCAGCCCACAAGTCCACTTGTCAATTTGTATATTGCCCAACTATGAGTGCTATTTGCAGGACACGAAACATTAGAGGCATAATGTACAAACCACAAGTGCGCGATCCAAATAAGTGCCTAAGTATGGAATAAGGGATCTGTGCATATTTGGTATGTAGTACTTGTTTTTGGGAGCCCACTAGCCCTGGAGTCTGTCAATTTGTATATCATGGAAATCAGTAGAAGTAGAAAGTTCAGCCGACCAGCTCCCAAATCCGCTTGTCAATTGACAAATGTTGAGCCGACCAGCCCGCAAATCCACTTCTCAATTTATTATCATAGGCTATTTGTAAGGCATCAAACAATAGAGGCCCGTTTTCAACCCCGCAAGTCCGCTTGTCAATTTGTATATCGTGGAACTATATGTGTTATTTGTAGAACATAGAACAATAGAGGCCTATTTTTTTACCCCTCTCGCCTGACAACCCGCAAGTATGGAATGCGATATTAGTACATGGTCTATAAAATCTCGTGTCCATACTTTATAAAGGTACATATTTAGTTTTGCCTCATTTCTAAACACATTGATCTGGTAACCAAAGAGTTGGTGTTGCACATGAATTATGGAATATACACTGGGAGTCGGACAAAGCCCTTTGCTTTGCTTTGGAAATTTTGAGCCCGCCAGCTCGAGAACCCAATTTCTATATGGCAGAAATTGACCCATGTACAGTCTGCAAGTCCATGATCCAAATAAGTGCCTAAGTATGGAATAAGGGATCTGTGTATATTTGGTATGTATTACTCGTTTATGGGATCCTGCCATCCCTAGAGTATAATGTTGAGCCGTCCGACCCGCAAATCCACTTGTCAATTTATTATCATAAGCTATTTGTAAGGCACCAAACAATAGAGCCCTATTTTTGACTCCGCCAGCCTGAGAACCCGCGATCCAGAAACTGTGGATGGTCTATAAAATGTCAGCCACCCCAAAAGTCTACTTGTCTATTTGTATATCGCAGCACTGTGTTTTCTATTTGTAGAACACCAAACAATAAAGGCCTTTTTTTGAGCCCGCCCGCCCGAGAATCCCCGATCCAGAAAGTGGCCAAGTATGGAATGTCATATCCGTACATGCTCTATAAAATCTCATGTCCATACTTTATGAAGGTACATTTTTATTTTTTCCTCATTTCTACACATACTGATCTGGTAACCACAGAGTTGGTGTTGCACATGAATTATGAAATATGCAGTGGGAGTCAGACCCATCCCTTTGATTTTCTTAGCTAAACAATTCTGACTCATGCAGTTTCAACATTGGACACTCAGCAGTTTCACCATGCACTTTCCGACTTGGCCATTCCTTCCTTGCTTGCTCTTCCCTGTGCCCATCACCTTTGCACGTGTGCATAATAACAAATAATGTTTATATATATATATATGTGTCTTCTTTCTAAATCTTTAATGCTAATAGGTCATCGTGCAGGCATTGTCTAAGCTGTCATTGATGCGTGCAAGGCTCAAAAATTTATTCCATCAATGCAATTTTGTGAAGGATTTTCTTATCCCTTCCCACTCTTAATTTCAAATTCCATGGAATGTCATTCGTACGCCGCCATCTTTCTTCCTTCACGAAACCTCCAATCTCTTCCCAGTCTTAATTTCAAATACCATGGAATGTCATTCACATGCCGCCAGCTTGGTTTGTTCACGAAACCTCCAATACTTAAATGTTCTTAGTCGTAATCGCAACCTTCCCACTTCTAAGTATGTAATAATTAAGATTTACTTCTAACAGGTCACCATACAACACACATAGATATTGTCATTAATGAGGAGATTTTCCATTCGCACGCATTGAAACAATGTTTCTAGGGGGTTATATTGTCCCCTCCATTTCTTCATTTCAAGAAGCATTTGGATCAAACCAATGTTTCCATAAACTATTAGCAGCAGCTCCACAACAGTTCTGTAGAGATACAGTGAACATATACCTCACGAGCTTCCCGTGCAGAAGAAGGGAAAAAGAATTGTAGGGGAGGCGGAGCAGCTCGAAATTTACAGTGAAAACATGGATCTTGATGCTGATATGGAAAGAATATTCTACAACCTTGATCAGCCCAAAGACGCAATTCAGCATGCCTTCTCAATGGACATGGTTGATACCAAAATTTTTGACGAGGATGAATCCTTCGTTATCCAGAGTGTTGTTTTTGAAACCGAATCAAAAAAATTAATCATTGAACAAAGAGATGTAAAAAATAAGAAAAGAAAACATTGTTCAGAACTTGACCTTGCCAATATGCAGGCATCCAATATCTCTCAACTTCACATGGCAACCAAATATGCTCTTCATGATTCTGTTGGAGTCATCGAAGCCTAAAATGCCAGACTAAAGAACCAAATTAAGGAATTAGATGAAGCTTTGTTTCCTATGCCATTGCTTGGAAGTTATTTGGAAATAGCCATGCCTGTGACTGCGTGCACCCCTGCAACAAATCTAAAAGGGTCCTCTAGCTTCCTCGCATCCTGTAGAGGATATGTGGAGAAAAATATCAACAAATGAATGGAACTGATTACTAAGGCCTGATAAACATCACAGAATATGGATTCCCTAGGGAGTAGGGAACATAACTTTATCCTACTTCTGTAGACGAATTTTAAAAATTAAGAAACTTTCTATGTGCACACGGTCATCCCTTTTTTCTTTCATGTCAACAACATGCCAGAGACGAGAAGAAGACAACATGATCTCCTATCCAATAAACGTCTCACTCAATTAGAAGCATGCTGGAAATAGAAAGTGAAGAACCCGTATCTCATCATCCAATCTTGTGAGCAAGAAATATCAAAGAAAGAAACGCTATTCAAAAAGCTCACCAAAATAGACTTAGCAAGAAAGACAAATGGCTTCCAGGACCCCAGCTTAATCCTCAACTTACTGGCGTTAACCAAGCAAACTTTCGATAAACAAGTTGATAATTTGAAGGCCTTGTATTTAGAAAATTTTTACAGGATTCTTGAATATCATGAAGAAGAGGTGGACAACTGGCTAGTCTGGTATTCGGTACAGAATGTAGAGATTCATGAAGCTCTATGTAAACTTTCAATTGATCTAAGTGAATTAGAAAATTAATTTTTCAGCATTAAAATCCACAATGGCATCAACGTCGCCCCCTTGAGAAGCTATATTGAAGAGAACTTGAAGTGGGTCACTGATGAAATCCAATAGGGAAATGCATAAATCATTTGTTTATCAATCCAGATATTCAAGCACGCCGCCCACAAAAACCAACAGGGAAACGCATGACCAAGAAAACACCAAAATTACTTATGCATACCATCCCTGTAAGTGTATAGTGATAGTCCTTTCTTTATCAATCCAGTTATTCCAAGTTTTCTGAGTAGAAATCTATAACCAAAAACTGATCTTCCCATTTCTACTTTTTAGGTATTACATTCTACTGTGTCCGACTTCTTTCCACAGTCCTATTTTTTGTACATATTTTTTTTATGGTCTGCGGGAGCCCCAATCCTAGTCTAGATGAGAAACGCATTTACATTTCCAGGGATATGTAACAAACTATTATTTTTTTTCATATATTCCAAATAAAACTATTCTTTTGTCTCCTTATATATATATATATGTGTGTTCCTAGATTTTTATCTTCAACTATGCTAAATGTGAAGTCATTCTATTTATTTTATCTCATTTCTCTTTTTTTCCTATGCATATTTTCTCCAGGAATATGTAACATGTTTCATTATTTTTTATATAAATGTCATAAAATTGTGTTCATTAATTTTTTTGTACTCGAACGTATAGAGAGTATGTCAATTCTTGCATCTTTACCACCTTTCCTTCATACTTTTTCCACAAATTCCCTTCAAATTAAAATAGTCCACAGGTCCGCTTGTCCATTTGTATATCACAAAACTATGGGTGCTCTTTGTAGGCCATGGAACAATAGATGCCCAATTTTCAGCCCGCCAACTCGACAACTCGTGTTCCAAAAACTGCCTAAGTATGGAATCAGGGCTACGTGCAAGTATGGAATGATGGCTCCATGCATGATCTATAAAATCTCATCCCCATACTTTATAAAATTACATATTTTGTATGTATAAAACTAAATATCTACTTTAAAAAATTGCGTATTTGCTATGTATAATTTATACTCTCTAGGAACCTATAATTTGATACATTTCAATTTCTTGTATCCATGACCCCTGTTTCAAATAAAACTAATTCGGGAATGCTATTTATTTGGTCCCTTTTTCCACCGCCCTATGTAATAGACATTGGTACTATATTTTTTGTGCTTTTTTCTACCACCGTATGTAAAACCTATGTAAATAAAACTAATTTGTGAATGCTAAAATTTTGGGACACGACCCCTTAAAATTCAAATAGTCCACAGGTCCCATTGTCAATTTGTATATCACATAACTCTTGGTGCTATTTGTAGGGCATGGAACAATAGAACCTCGATTTTATGGTCCCCAACCCGAGAACCCGCGATCCAAAAACTGGCTAAGTATGGACTGAGGGTTCCATCCATGCTCTGATTCGGGAATGCTAGTTTTTTTTTCTGCTTTTATGTGTTCCTAGATTTTTATCTTCAACTATGTTGAATGTGAAGTCATTCTGTTTATTTTATCTCAATTCTCTATTTTTTGATGCATATTTTCTCCTGCTTAGTCATTTTCAAAATTAAGTATGACATAAATTACTCACTCAAATTTGAGATATCATATTTCACACACACACACACACACATGTTTCTTTAAATTTCCAGGAATATGTAACACGTTTTAGTATTTTTTTTATATAAATGTCATAAAATTGTATTCACTACTTTCTTTCTACTCAAACATATAGAGAGTATGTCATTTCTTGCATCTTTACCACATGTCCTTTATATTGTTTTCCACAAAGGCCCTTAAAATTAAAATAGTTCGCAAGCTCGCTTCTCAATTTGTATATCACGTAACTCTGGCTGCTCTTTGTAGGCCATGGAACAACAGAGGCCCATTTTTTAGCCTGCATCCTGACAACCCACGATCCAAAAACTTCCTAAGTATGGAATTAGGTCTCTGTGCAAGTATGGAATGAGGACTCCGTCCTTGCTGTATAAAATCTCATCCCCATAATTTTTTAAAGTAGATATTTGATATGTATAGTTTATGGTCTCCACGAACCTATAATTTCATAAATTTCAATTTCTTGTGTCAAGGATCCCCTATTTTAAAGAAAACTAATTCGGGGATGCTATTTATTTGGTCCTTTTCTCGACCGCCCTATGTAACAAACATTGGTACTACACTTTTTGTCATTTTCTCCACCAGCGTATGTAAAACCTATGTAAAGAAAACTAATTCATGAATGCTAAATTCTTTGGACATGAGCCCCTTAAAATTCAAATAGTCCGCAAGTCTGATTGTCTATTTGTATATCGTGGAATTTTCAGTGCTAATTGTAGGACATAGAACAACAAAAGCCCGATTTCTAGGTCCCCACCCTGAGAACCCGCAAACCAAAAAATGGCTAAGTCGAGAACCCACTCTTTTAAAGAAACTAATTCGGGAATGCTATTTTTTTCATACTTTTGTTCACCAACCTATGTAACAGACGTCAGTACTATTTTTTTTGTTTTTTTGTCCATAGGCATATGTAAAAAGGAAAACTAATTGGGGAATGCTAAACTTGTTTTAATTAATTATAAATGATTTTATTGATAGAAAGATAAGTTATTGAGTTTATTATTTCAATTTAGTTATTCGACATGAGCCCCTTCAAATTCAAATAGTTAGCAATACGGATTGTCAATTTGTATATCACAGAACTGTAGGTGTTGTTTGTAGGCCATGAAACAACATAAGCCCAATTTTCAATCCGCCAGACTGGCAACCCGCGGTCCAAAAATTCAAATAGTCCGAAAACAACTTGTCAATTTGTATATCGCGGAACTCTCGGTGCTATTTGTAGCCCACAGAACAACAAAAGACCAATTTTCAACCCACAACCCTGACATTTTTCATCTCTATATATGTACTAAATCAAATTATATATTTGATTTTTGTAGGCCACGGAACAACAGAAGCCTAATTTTCAGCCCAATAGCACGAGAACCCGCGATCCAAAAATTCAAATAGTCCGCACGACCACTTGTCAATTTGTATATTTTAGAACTCTTGGTGCTCTTTGTAGGCCACGGAACACCAAAAGTCCAATTTTCTGCCTGCCAGCCCGACAGCCCCCATGTTCTATATATCTACTTAATCAAATTACATATTTGGTATCTATAATTTATGTTGATGCTAGTTTTTTTGTAACATACGTGCGCCCTTAAATTTGAAATTGTCCACAACTCCAATTGTCAATTTATATGTCGTGGAACTCTGGGTGTTATTTGTAGGGCACGAAACAATAGAGTCTAATTTTCAGCGCGCCAACACGATAACCCGCGATCCAAAAAACTGCCAAGTATGGAATCTCTAAATAGTCTGCAAGACCACTTGTCAATTTGTATATCGTGTAACTCTCGGTGCTATTTGTAGGCCACGGAACAACATAAGCCCAATTTTCAGCCCAACACCCCAACAACCCGGAATGAAGCTTCCCGTGCATGCTCTATATATCTACTTAATCAAATTACATATTTGATATGTATAATTTATCTTTTCCACGAACCTATAATTTTATATATTTCAATTTCTTTTGTCTAGGAGCCCTTGTTTTAAAGAAAACTAATTTGGTATTGCTATTTTTTTATTCTTTTTTCCACGAACCTATGTTACAGACGTTGGCCCTTAAATCTTAAATAGTGTACAAGTCTGATTGTCAATTTGTATGTAGTGGAACTCTGGGTGCTATTTGTAGCACACAGAACAACACAAGCCCAATTTTTTGCTTGCCAGCCCGACAACCCCCATGCTCTATATATCTACTTAATCAAATTACATATTTGGTATCTATAATTTATGTTGATGCTAGTTTTTTTGTAACATACATATGCCCTTAAATTTGAAATAGTCCACAAATCCAATTATCAATTTCTATGTCGCGGAACTCTGGGTGCTATTTGTAGGGCATAGAACAATATAGTCCGATTTTTAGCACGCAGCCCGATAACCCACGATCCAAAAAACTGCCAAATATGGAATCTCTTTCCCATACTTTATAAAAGTACAAATTTCATATCTATAAAACAAAATATCTACTTTATAAAATTACAAATTTCATATGTATAATTTATGATATCCAGGAACCTATAACTTGATAAATTTCAATTTCTTTTGTATCCACCAGTACTTGTTTTAAAGAAAACTAATTCGTGAATACTAATTATTTTGTGTTTCCATGTACTTCAACTTCCTGCCCACCTGTCTGTACTCGATCACATTTATTCCCATTCCAATTTAGAAGGGACTCCGCTGCCATGCAACACTTTTAGTTTCCCATTCTTTTCAATCAATGTTTTTTCGACACATGTTTTAAGTAAACATTTTAAATAAAACTTAGTAAACATTATATAAAAAAATAAAAATAAATAAATAAAAATAAAAATGTTGATTTTGATAAACCTCATGGCTAGAAGTGAGAGCGTTGCATATGAATATGAACATGTGTATAGTGCTCCATTGGATATAAGGGTTATTACCTTCTTTTTTTTATAAATCTATATCTTTTTTTATTTTTAAGTATTAAATTTTCAAAATATATTATAAATACTTTTTCATAATTTTAAGTTTAAATTATGCTCCATTGGATATAAGGGTTATTATTTTTTTATTTTTTTTATAAATCTATATCTTTATTTATTTTTAAATATTAAATTTTCAAAATATATTATAAATATTTTTTCATAATTTTAAGTTTAAATTATAATTATTATTAGACAAATAATACTATGGATATTTTTCAAATTGAAGTCAATGCATATCACAATTATAATACATATTTGAACTTAATCGGTTTCCATACATGACCAACCTATTATCATATATTAGCATTCAAAGTGTGCCACCTATATTTTAAGAGAATTTATGTCAATGTCATATTTCTTATAACGATAATCAAAATCAAAATTGCAACAATCCATATGTATATTTAATTTTAAATAAATTTTATAGTTATTATGTTAAATAAAAGTTTAAATTTAATTAGTTTCCATAAATGACTAGCCTATTATCATATATTACATTCAAAGTGTGCCACCTATATTTTAGGTGAATTTATGTCAATGTCAAAGCTTATTATCATATATTAGCATTCAAAGTGTGCCACCTATATTTTTAGGTGAATTTATGTCAATGTCATATTTCTTATATTGATATTCAAAATCAAAATTGCAACAATCCCCCCACACACATATATATAATTTTAAATAAATTTTATAATTATTATGTTAGATGAAAGTTTATGTATAAAAACAAAGATAATGGTAATATATATATATATATAATTTTAAATAAATTTTATAGTTATTATGTTAGATGAAAGTTTATGTATAAAAATAAAGATAATGGTAATATAGTTATTTGTGATATGAATATAATCATGATATTTAATGATGACAAATAAGAGGTAATTCCTTTTTAGAAGTAAGATTTTGAATTTAATTGTAGTTATAATTAGAAATATAGAAATTAGTAATAGGGGCATGAAGGTCCTCTATTATGAGAAGGATAAGTGTAAGATAAATGAAAAAAAAAAAGGAGATGTATATTTAGGAAACTATTCTTTAAAACATTAATACAACTAATAATTTTGTATGGTTGTTGTGTTTGGGCTACATGCATGTCCAAAAATTATTGGAAGAAATATTAAAGACTTTTAGTGGAAACATTTAAGGTACTTTTAAAAGAAGAGGTATTAAGGAAATGTGTTACATATATTATGAAAACAAAGCATGTGGATAAGAATAGATTACCAAGGCATGCAAAGATTGCATTAAAGGATAAGGATTTTAAGTTGTTATATGTATTATTAAAATAAAGTATATGGATATCATTACTCAAGAATTCAAAGATTGCATTTAAGATAAGGGTTGATATTACTTGCATATCTTAAAGAGAAAATCATTTTGCATTTATTATTCTTTATTATTATCTTTTTGTTCTCAAATTGTTATTTATTATTATTCTTTTCGTCTTTATTTCTAATAATATTTTTTGGGTACCTAATTATTGCACATTTTCCTTTCTTTCTAGCTTTCTCTACCTTTTGAACTTCCCTCCTTAATTTATCTTGAACTTCCCTCCTTTACTATTGCTAATGTGTCTTCATCTTTCTATTCTTTTAAACTGAAAATTTCTAAGTTCAAGACTCTTTTGTTACCCTCAAGGTCTAACTCTATGAGCTTATTAATTTACCTTTTGATATGTTTGATATCCAATTTGGATTCCACAATATTTGGAGTCAAATTGTTGATTGTTTTTTTCTTGGTTGTTTTTTTCTATTTCTTGTATATGTCTCTTAATATTAAATTTATTATCAAATATTACAACTAACTCACTTTGAAACATTGCTACTAATTCAAATTAAAGTTTGGCTTCTCTCTCTTCTCTACATTTTTCTATTGATTTTAGATATTCATTGAGACTATCTAGAGTTAATTTGTTAGGCCTTCCTATATTAAATTTAGGATTATGTATCAATGGTGAATTACGCATATTGAAAAGAAAAATAAATAAATAAAAAACTTGTGCACACAATTTTTATTTTTATTTTTTTTAAGTAAGTATTTATATATTACCTTTCAAAAACAAAAATTACAGTATTATTTCACATGCCGAGGTTCTATTTGTGCTGAATTTCCTCATAGGGAAACCAGTTCAACATGTCTCTCAATAATAAGACCAAAAAAATTGAACTATATGAACTAAATCGCCCCATAGGTAAACCGATTCAGTCAAGCTTGTCATGTAAACTAAATGACCAAAATAGAATAACTCTGGAAAATCAAATTGGAAATACTATGAAAGGCGCCATATAAGACCCAAGATTAATCCTTGAGAAACAAAAATAATTAACAAAACAAAGCGTGCGAGATTAAACTTGTGCTCATGTCATCACTTATGTGGGCTGGTGGTCACTTTTGTCCATGTCGCTCTTTATCGCCACCTGGATACCTGGAGTAAGGATTGCCACTAAATTTTTCAGAGCATAGTTTGCCAGTTATAGAGAGTGCAGGAAGATGAGCATGGTTCTAAGCATAGATTCAATTATTTCCCCTCGTCTGTTGAAGTTTTCCAACCGAATGCGCAATTCGTCCACATCCTTTCTGATAGAAAAAACCACTTCGTCTGATTCATGACTTAGTGAGCATGAAGCACAATCTGTGCATGTATGAAGCTAGACAGGAGGATGTTCTAAGGAAACATGGGGTTCCTCCAAAGGGGCAAGGATAGAGAGTGGTGGAAAGGGGATGGAATGTTCAGGTGGCTGCACTAGGGGGACTGTGGTTGGTTGTGAAGAAGAAACCAAATCATGGATCAGGCCAAGAGAAAAGCCTAAATAATTACTGTGGAGTTCAAAATATTCCACACGATAAGCCCAAGGTGATGACAATGGTGGAAGTCTATTCTAACCCGAAGAGGATTCGGCGGAGGAGGAGGATGAAGAGCTAGGCAACAAAGAAATGACAAGAGGGGCACGGTTGTCCATAGACCCTTGGTTCTGATACCATACAGGGCCTCATTTTGGTTTCCCACAAAGTCAAGGCATAGCCAAAAGGAGTGGAGAGGAAGGCAATGCAACAGAGGTTGGTAAGGCAGAGAAAACAAATGAGGGAGAAGAGAGACACCAGACGAGCCACCAGAGGGAGATGAAAACCAGAGGGAGATGCAAACCAGAGGGTTGTTAAACAAGAAGTGAGGAGGCATAATGGTCCAGCTAAAGAGTGACAACATGATAAGGAAGCCAAAGTGGAGGGTTGCACAAGCGCAGATGTGACGATTAGATTCATTCCTCCATTGCCCAAACATAAATGTAGAGAAAGGCACGTTGGAGCATTGACTCCAAAGCTCATAGAAATGAATGAAACATTCAATCATCAGAGGGAATTCAAAGCGGAGGGGCGTGTCAGATGCAAGTCATGTGATCGACACAATCCTGGAAGGCATGACCCTCTTCGTTGAGCACGTGAGACCTTCTCACACCCCATCCAAGGGTATGCATGTAAATCTTAATAAGAATAACTAAACTCATTTTTTTTTTATCAAATTAATTTTAAACTACCAAAAACATTTTATCACACCAATACCTTTTATCAACCAATACATTTGATCAAATTTTGCTTTTTCTATTACTGATGATGATCCTAGAACTGTCAGGGAGGAAGTGGATTTAGAGGATGGATATCTATGGAAAAGGTCCATGGATGAAGAAATGGCAGCTTTGGTTAAGAATGAGGCTTGGGATTTAGTGGAGTTGTTGACTGGAAGAAAGCCTATTGGGAATTGATTTTGGTAATATTTTTTCTCCCGTTACCAAGTTAACCTCTATAAGATTTCTATTATCTATTTCTTTTGCATTTGATTTTGAAGTAGAACAAATGGATGTGAAGTTAAAATTCCTACATGGCGATCTGGAAGAAGAAATCTATATGAAGTAACCAAAAGGTTATGTTGTGATAGGAAAGAAGGAGCTAGTATGCAAGCTGAAAAAGTACCTATATGGTTTAAATCAATCACCAAGGATGTGGTATCAAAAATTTGATACTTATATGATGGGACTTGGCTTCACAAGAAGCAAAGAGGATCACTGTGTGTATTTTAAATTAATTGGTGATCATTTGATTTATTTGGTCTTGTATGTGGATGACATGTTGCTGATAGGAAACAACAAGGAGATTATCCAGGATGTGAAAAATCAGTTGTCCTCTAAAT
>SNQJ01S0111490.1:46056-74430 GCA_010110895.2 Picea sitchensis | reverse complement strand
GCTGATGTATCATAGACAACGACTTCCCATTATGGGGAGTGGTCTAGGACAGTCATTCTTCTTGGCAGTCACTCTGAGTAGTGGTCAAGTAGAATGGTCCGCCTCGCAGGGCAGTCATTCTTTCGAAGTTCACAGTTGTGAGTAGTTTCGAAAAATCGTCCGTTTTGGAGGTTGATGCAGGACAAACATTCCTCGAGGGTTATACATTCTCTCCAGGTTACACTTTAGTGTCAGAGGAATGGCCCAGGGTGGGGAATGGTTCAGACAGTTATTCCTCGAGGGCAGACTCATTGTCTCCAGGTTTCACTTTGTTTAGTGTCGGAATAATGGCCCAGGGTGGGGAATAGTCCAGGCTCAACAATCTGGGACAGTTATTCCTCGAGGGCAGACTCATTCTCTCCAGGTTACACTTTGTTTAGTGTCAGAAGAATGGACCAGGGTGGGGAATAGTCCAGGACAGTCATTCCTTAGGGAAGACTCATTCCCTCCAGGTTACACTTTGTTTAGTGTGAGAGGAATGGCCCAGGGTAAGGAATGGTCCAAACATTTCTCGAGGGCAGACCCATTCCCTCCAGGTTACACTTTGTTTAGTGTCGGAGGAATTGCCCAGGGTAAGGAATGGTCCAAACATTTCTCGAGGGCAGACTTATTCTCTCCAGGTTACACTTTGTTTAGTGTCAGAGGAATGGTCCAGGGTGAGAAATGGTCTAGGCTCAGAAATCAGAAATAATCCTTCCTTGGTTGAGAAGAATGGGGTAGATAACCTATTGTTGATATTCTATATTGAGGGTAGACATTCTTTCAGATCTCACAGACGTGAGTGAAATATTGGCCCAGATGATTATTGTTGATATTCTATACTGAGGGCAGACACTCTTTCAGATCTCACAGACGTGAGTGAAAGATTGGCCCAGATGATTCAGTTTTTATCATAACATTGTTTCTATGCAGATGAAGACTACTGTGGTGGCAGACATTCTTTCAGATCTCACAGATGTGAGTGAAAGATTGAACCAGATGATACAATTTTTATCATAACATTGTTTGTATGCAGGATGCTCTCAGATGTTTTTTATGAAGACTATATGACAATAGATGAGGACTACTGTGGTGAATATGTTTCATTGTTTGCAACTACATGTTGTTGATCAAGTACTTGTGTATTACTTGATGTGGTATTTAACCACTGGATTGTAGTTATGAACTACTATGAATAGACACAGGTGTGTTCTATCCTCATTCTAATTGCATTGAAGACTATCAACAGATTATTGGAGATGATGATCATTCAGATGAATGATGAACAAATATTTTCCAGACGGAAAACAGTTCAGAACCTTTTACTCCTCTTGTATCACTCTATGGTGAGAGTGACTTATCCAACATCATATATAACTACTCAGATGAAGTATGGTTTCGAGAGATGATGCAGCTGATGATGGTGATGCTCATGATCTAGTCATGAAATAGTCTAGATGACTTTATTGGTGCTACCGGGTAAATGGTATATTTTGTGCTCAAGTCCATTACCTGTAAATACCTCTCTAGCTAGGAGGGAGTGTTAATATTATGGTAGCTGCGGGAGGTATTTACCCCCATGTGTGAACCTGAAGAGAATGGAAGACTCCGGGAAGTAAGAGAAACCCTAATGAGTTGGATAATAACCCTAGAAGCCTTGTTGGCTCAAGAAGATAATTTATATTAGGATATTAGCCTCCAAGAGAAGAAGTCAGCCATAAATTATAATAATATACTGAACATACACTTATCCAGAAGGAGAAGTCGGCCCCAACAAAACTGGCAGAACCACTATAAATACAGGGCACCAGTTCTCATTTGTCACATCTCAGAATTGCAGTTCTGCAGTTTGGTGCACACTGCAGTTGCAGTCTTGTGCGCAGGTTTGGAGGAAGAGATGGTGCAGCTACAACAACAACAAGATCTCAGTTTTGGCTTGAATATCTCTTGGCTAGGGTTTGGACTATCTGATCATCTTTTTGTGATGCGCTATCCTTGGGGAAAGGTGCACTACTCTTTGTTTGGCTATCTAGCCTAGGGTTTGCTTTCAGAGTAATTCTCAGTCAAGGTTAAGGTGCTCGGAGGGAGGCTTCGGCCTATGGTTGGGTGACGAAGGTATCGTCAATGGTAAACCGAGCACACCATCTTATATATTCTAACAAGTACGACCCTTCCATTGAGTTGGAGGTGGGGTACTTTAACAACTCCTACGACCTTCCTTTATCGATGATTAATGTGCAGATCGTCATCTTCAGGACTTGCTCTGATACCATGTTGATTTTTCAATAAGCTATGGCTCATTCATTTACTTTAAATTTTCTGTTTAGCTTTTACTTGAATCATAACTACTGTAACAAACCAAGATCAGAAGAAGAATAAACATGCACAAGAACACAAGAAGTATCATGGGAAAACCTTCTCAACAAGGGAAGACAACCTAGCCAATCCTTTGCTATATTCTTCAAGAGAAAGACCTCTCACACCATCACCAAACCTAGCACACAAGAGGGTGCTGTAATTTTCATAATTTCAGACCATAACTTCTGAAATCATGAGATGACACAATGTTAAGTGTATTTCCTCAATGGGGATTCACCTTTATTTATATAAGACTTTTCACATCAAATGATGTGTCTATTTGCACAATAGGGCCGAACTCAATAACTCAAAATATAATTAATAAGTACCATATTAATTATCTTTTACTTTATGGTGGGGTCGACTTGTACCCTTTACATCACAAATAGGGTTACATGTTATTCTAACTCTTGGACAATATAACAAGGGATCTCATACACCCACTAGTGCTCAACCACTAGGGGCACATTCATCTGTGCTCAGCCATAGGGATGTCCACATCTCTATTTCACTGCATCTCACAGGAGAATCACACTCATTAGTGCTCAACCACTAGGATCACATTCACCTGTGCTCAGCCATAGGCACATCCAACTCAACAGATCTCTTTCTCACAGCGTCTCACAGGAGAATCAGACTCACTAGTGCTCAACCACTAGGATCATGTTCACCTGTGCTCAACCACATACATTTCCAACTCAACAGATCTCTTTCTCAATATGTCTCATAGGAGAATCACACTCACTAGTGCTCATCCACTAGGATCATGTTCACTTGTGCTCAACCAGAGGCACATCCAACTCAACAGATCACTTTCTCACTGCGTCTCACAAGAGAATCATCTGGAATATAACATCATCTCAAATCTCTTCACAGAGGAGACCAATACATTGTTTCATATCCGTCTTAGAGATAACGACACACCCAACTCATGGGCTTCCTCACCCCACACAGGGGCACACAACATTCCATATCCGTCTCAGAGAGGAACCACACACCCAAATCATGGGATTCCTCACCCCACACATGGGCACAACGTTCCATCTCCTTCTCAAAGAGGAACCACACACCCATCTCATGGGCACACCCAACTCATGGGCTCTCTCTCAGGCCGAATCACTTAGTCTGTGTTCTGGAGGATGTCTCACGCAACTGTAATCATCAACATAAAATTGAATATTGAAACACAACCAAAATGATTTTGACCATTAGTGTTAGGAGGAATTTTCTTTGAATTGATACACAAATTTGGACAAAGACATAATTCAATAAAGTCAAAATCTTTTTTTTTTTTAATTTTAATTTTTTGAAAACACCTAATCACCTAGGAAATTCAAAAACCACCACTCAATTGAGAACATGTGGAATGACTAGAAAATACTAAATCGCCGATGGGAAAGGGGAATGGAATAAATTAACACAACAACTAGGCCTACCTAAAAGTTCAATCAGGAGGGGATTGAACTTATTCAACAATCCTACCTGCTACCCCCCAAGGGGTGATTGCTTCAGAAGCACCCTCACAAGGGTGTTGTGTTTTAGATTGCATGAGATCTCTTGTTCATATTCTCCAAATTCAGACAATATTCTCATTTTCTCATTTAGATACGTGATTGTGCTAGCTCAGCCATGGTATATAAGATCTCCTCCCTCACTCGGATGAAAGATTCACTTATCGACGGTACATTATGGTTTTCACTATGCTTTATTTAATATTCCATGCATTGGAGTTGTACTTGGATGTCGTGTTATAAATTTTGAGGTATTCATGAAAGTGGTAAACATTGAAATGAGATCCATTAACACTTCATGACATTTATAGTTTTATTATTTTTCTTGACGCACCATGAGGGGCACAATTTTCCTATAGAAGTGTTGTCATTTCTCAGGTTGGTTTGTCCTACTAAGAAACTGCTTGAGGTAGCGCTTTCCACATCCTAACCATACTTAACACTTTCCATTTTCTCCATTTCACTTCATTCCATCCATAAAAAAACTATTCCTTATCATGTTTGATTCGTCAAATGTCACCAGAAATGTTTAATGGAAAAATCCTAAGTTAATAAAGCCAAAAAGGGCTAAAGGTGAAGAGCTAATAAAGTTAAAAGCCAATGCCACCTCGTTATGAGGCCAATCCCTCTAGTCCCATGCTTGTTTATGAATACCTATAGAAAAGGGACTTATTATAAAATGACCAAATAAATAAAAAAGACAGAAAGGGGCAGTAAGAAACTGTGTCGAGGAAAGGTAACTTAATGCTAAAGCTCCCTCTTAAAGGTTTCTATATAAAATCCTAGCTCTTGAAAGCTAGTTGAATGAAATTACAAGTCCTATGCATCATATTAAATGACTTTCAGGGTCATCACATGAAACACTTCCCTTCCCCTTTCCATAATTATTCATCTTATAACCTACCTTTTACTTAGGGATTTAGGAAATACTCTTTGTCATAGGATTTGTCACATGTATAAGGGTTAATGTTGTTCCCCCATGGTAAAACTTAGGCAAATTATAAAATTAACCTTTGTTATGCTGTGTTAAGAGAAATCACTAAGTGTGCATCACCTAATAGCTTGCAAAGAAGTTGGACCCACCACTACAAGTGGTCACATTGCATTAGAATCCATGCACCTTGCCTCGAGATTCGTGACACTTCATTAGGATCTGTGATGCTGCCTTGGGATTTGTGTACCTATATTTGGCCATATCTATCGACATTGGAATCATGTATTTCATTGAGATACATGTCACTTCATTGTGATCTATAACAATGCATCAGGAAATGATGGATATGCCACATCATCACAAAGGCCACATGGACCACTCCAGGATGGCCCCCTTGCTTAGTTGGACACCTTTACTCACATGCATACATGATTATTCCTTTTTGGACCACACGTGCGAGGTTGGTTGAGGACATCTAGGAGGTGGTTACACATGGTCACATGTTGTTACATTTGTTACATGTCATTGTGGCATTGACTTTAACATTTGATTGAGGAGCACCCTAGTTGAAAATCCACCATACCTTGGATGTTCACCTTGGACGTCCGATATGTGTGGCATACATCATGCTTGTTGGGAGGTTGTTACACTTGGAGATGCCCTCTTCATCATCTCCTCTTCCTATCCTCATGGAGTTAGTTGGAGGAGTGCCCCAGTCCTTGGGCCCATGGTTGACCATTTCTTCACTCATTTGATGGACATAATAACCTTTTGAGGAGGGCGCACTTGTCCCTAGCCCATTTGGACCATACGTGTGGATTATAGTTACATATTTGACCATTTTGATGAGGGCTCTCTTGTATTGGATTATTTTGAGGGTGATTTTATCCCCACATACTATTTGCTCATGGGTTTGACCTGAGCTCATGGTTTGAGCTAGCACATTGTATTTATCCTTAAGTTCACCTTGATAGTACTTTGATGGGAATCCTAGAGTACCATATCCCCATCCATGCTTGAAGAAGCCTACCTAGCCTAACCAACAATTGAGAGGAAATACCCCTTAGTGCCCTCAACATTGTATTATCTTAAACCGATAATTCACCTTGGATTGCGTAAGGATCCCATGGCCCTTTATAGGCACTGGTCTATTGATCTCTCCATCCAAACAACTTTTCCTTTCCGTTTTATTTTTGTTTTATTTTTACAATCTAGGGTTTAAAGGGTTTGATCCTTTAGTTGAATTGCTTGATCTAATTTGAATTTAGTTGTTGAATCTTGTGTAACTTGGATCTCTTTTATGCTAAATGTTTATTTCATGATATTATCATTGAAGCTAGCATAAGTAAGCTAGTGCACCTAGCTGAAAGTTGGGTTATAGATCTTGTTTTAAAGCTTACTATATTTGTTGATCCGACCCATCACTTGGAATGAACTCTAATAAGTTTAGATCTACATGTTTTGGTTGAGTTTATTTCATTTCACATAATGCTGGAAACACATAAAAAATTGATGGCTACTCTCTTTCATATGCTTGCTGAATGTTCTAATGTTTGTGTTTAAACTAAATATTCATACAACGTTGTGGAATTTACATAATCATAACACTTTAAAAGGATGAATGGATGTCTTGTATAATAGAATGCTATGATTGTTAAGTGAAGCGATCTATCCCTTTCACATGTATTTTTATGGTTTAAAATCTGTGACATAAGTGTTTCACTTTCTTAAGTGGCTAATGTTGAGGTCATTGCATGGTTTATATGCGTAGATAGATCAAATTGATGACACAATAAGTGCAACGATCTAACAAACAAGTGAAGGATTTGAATTTTTGACATTAAACTTGACCTCTAGGGTTTGAATTTTACATTTGTGATATTAAAATGTTCATGATGGATGTGGAATATTCTATGTCACAAATACTCTGTTAAGCGTTCACATAGGCATTCTTGCGTATGATGTCTTGTTCTTTCATCGCAATAGAACTTATGAAAGGGTATACAATTATGCATAGTGGTTAAGTTTGTGTCTTGAATACACTATATTTGGGAAAAACTTCAACTCATTTGACATATAAATTGCATCCCTAATCAAACCGATGCTAGAGATTGCAGAATGAATTGGTATATTGTGCTAACATACTGTTTGGAGACTTCTTTGAGGGTTTACTTACCGATTTTCTTCTATAGTAGTGTGGTATCCTTTATATATTAAGTAACACACACAATTCACACACATAATAAGGCTCTCAACCAAACTTATTCCTCTCTCACCGTAGGTATAATTTCATACAATTAACACATCGGATAAGCTGATTGGGTATCATTGTTGACACTTGAAATTATCCCATTTTCGTTGTGTTTCTGATCTCTAAATTTTAATGAAAACAAACAAATATTAATGCACCTTGAATAATGATGCATGTATTCTTATCTCAGTAATGTTGATTCATGGGATTTAGCACTATTAAATGACATGTTTTCATCAATGTTGGGATACTCTAAAATCTGATAGAAAAATGTCCTAAATTACAATGGTAAATGTGCTACAAGTGATAATATCATTTATGTTTCCTGAATAATATTGATGCATGCAATTAGGTATTGTTACATAACGTAATCCGGTCTTTCTTGATAACAAAAAAATGTTAAATCGTCAGACAAATCACTCACTATCTCTTTATACTGGATCATTGTTTCATGGTTGTAACTTATTCTAGGACACAATGGTAAATGCACTCTAAATTAAATGTTAGAATTCATCTCTCATTGATCTGGTTTGGATCATTATATTATTTTTCATCTATCTCACTATTGTTTGGGTGAAAAAATTGGAGGAATCAACTTGCAGGGCCATTTTGGTGGCTGGTCCAAATTTGGAAATTTGGGTCCAAAAAACAATGAGAAATATTTTGAAGCCATTTTGAGGCATCAAACAACCTTTTTTTTTTTGGGTCCAAACCTTAGTATGAATGAATATTTTAAATTCTACACGTCGATACCTTTCCAACAACACAGACCGTTCGTCAATCAGAGTTCGTATGAGAAAGTTAGGACTCCTGCAAATTGACCTACCATATTGATCACCATGGTGCGAGTGGATGCCACGTCAACCTCCATTACTTAGACATGTGGGGCTAGTCACGTAGTGGATTTTCTAAGAACATTCTATAAGGTCCAAAACCTTATCACAATTGAAGGTTGAGGAAGTCAGAAACCTATCCCTAGATGGTTATCAACCTATGTTAAATATGGGCCACTAAGAGGAGAAGGGGTTCCATTATTTTTCATTGTATCTTTTTCCATAGATGAGAAAAACATTTGAGAGTGTTATTCTATGAGCATAACAGAGGAGGAGATATTATGTAGCAGCAATACATACCACATGTCAAAGGAAACTCCACAGAGAGTTCCTCTTTCTTTGTACTTGCATCATTTCTTTATTAGATAAAAGAGAGCACAACCTCACCTTCTAGCTGGGTTTCCTCCCACATTTGGTTTCCTAGGTCATATCTTGTGTTTATTTGTGGATGGTGTGAATGCGTTTTACCCTTCTCTAGTTTTTTTGCGTTTTATCTATTTTATTAGTAACTAAATATTTTGGAGATCTAAAGAAAATTAACCTTAATAGTAAAGATTTAAGTATTTTATTAGATATGTTGTGATGAACTATTACAATGGAATATCCACGACAGTTTATAGATCATATTGGTATTAGAGAAGGTTTTTCTTTTGGGTATTTGTGGGAAGTTGCAAGATCCAAGAATCGACTTAAGGAGAATTCGCAGAAACCCTAGACATGGCGGACGAGTTTGTTCATAATAACCCTTGAGATCTAGCAGAAGAGAGATTTGATTGGTTGGAAGCACAAGTTGCTGAAATTAGTCGCAATATGAACCTCCTCATGGCGACTCTAGCAACAAATCTCAGATTGTTTAGAGATGATGGAGTCTCTAACTTAGAGAACAGATCAGAGGGGAAATCAGAAGATCATGAAGAAAAGGAGTCACAAAAAGAATCCAAAAAAGAGCATCTGAGTTTTAGTGCCATAAACCCTTCAAAATCCTATTCAAGATGGATGAAAAAGTGGACATAAAGCCATATCCAGGTGAGATCACTGCATTAAAATGTTGATGTTTGGACAACATCGGGAAGACATTCTCTAAAGATAATAATTAATAATATAATTATTATTGATTATTATATATATTATATAATAGGTAAATGATAATAACAAATAATTATTGATTATTTAAGGGACACATCCTTTCATGGATGGTCACCTTATTTTCCCTATATATGAAACACTCATCATTGTAATAATATATTGAACATCGATCATATCTCATATAAGGAGAACCAACATATTATCAGAGCAGGTCTGGGCTTGACTCCCTCATGGGAGGGCCCAGGAAAATAAGAGAGTTGTTGGTCAAACCTAGCCTATTAAATACAACTATCTTTGAAGGGCTTACGATATTTTTTTTGTGGATCGATATCTGATCGAAGCTAGTATTAAGGTCAATCAGATCGTATAAAAAATTGAAAAACAATATGAAGCATTGATCTATTAAAGAAAGAAGAAGAAATTATTTTTAACGTCCACGAGGCTAAAAATAGCCTATGGGACAGATTGCTTTTCCATCTGGCTTTTGCATTCGGCCCTTTTCTTGTGAAGTTTTACAATAATTGCTCCCAGCTTCTCAACAAACTCTTCGCTGAATAGATTATCCCAGGAATTAGCTGCCAGAATACCTGCATAAATGATCTACGACAAAGGAGTGTGGACACTTGTTCGTTTGTGGTTGCATTGCGGCCCCACTTCTCTATTTTTGTCAAAAGACTTGGAACCCCTGCAATGGGGTTTCAGTGCGAGGTTTTGTGTGTTCGAGTTTGAGGTTCTAGCACATTTGTTTATGGTTCCAAATGGTGGTTCCCGTGATGGCGCATTGAGGTTCCATCTGGCGCAACTTATGTATTGCATGTCTCAACACCACGACAACTTCCATCGATTGAAACAATCACAAAGCGGGTTTCGACCTGCATGCTGAGGCAGACAAAGGGGAAGAACTCAGTCTCAGTGGCATTGTGTGGCTCTAGGTTGTTAGTGCTAAAGATGATGGGAAAATCGTATTCCATGCAAATGATAATGGGTGCAGAACCTATGTAGAACTCCCACTACTTTTTGGAAATGAAGCTAAATAATGTTCTTGCCCCAACTTCAGAAGGTCATGGGGTTAATGGCGCCTCGTATGTATATGTGAAAGTGCCACGAGTTGGCTTGGTTGGGTTTCTTTTGCAACAAAGGGCTATTCGATATTTAAAAAAAAATAAAAATAAAAGATCTGTCTAAAGAAATTTCCAGCGTAAATTGAAGTTTCCAGATTCATGCATTTGGCAGAGCTTTCTAAATTCGAAGTTCGAAGTTAGAATCTTGGTTGAAGATCTCAATTCAGAGAGGAATCCCATTTGGAGCTACTGTTGAAGGTTCTTTAGCATTGGATTTTGGAAAGATTGTTTGGACATATTGTCTTCTTGGATTGGTGGCTTTGCACTCCTATGCAGAGGTAGCACCCGTAAATGCAAGAATCACCCCGGCTACAACAATAGTATTCCTTCAGAAAGATCAGGTAACACATATTCTGAATTTTAAAGCCTACATGGTAGGAAATGGGGTCACATACAATATATTTTATGGCAATGCACTTGTGCCATTTTTTCATGGAATGGTGCTTATATCAGAAGAACAATCTCAAGATGCGATGGATGCTTGTAAGGGAAAATATTATGACACGTCTGATTCTATTTGTAATACCAAATTAGCGGCAATCGATCATGAGGTTTCCAAGACTCAACATTTATAACATTATTGAGCCATGCTACCATGACCCTGAAATGCAAAAGGCTGTTGAGAATATGGAAAATGTGCTTGAAAGTTTTAAGCAATTAGGTCAGATTGACCGACCTTCTCAAGTAAGAACAAGGATGTTTGGTAGTGCTTGGATAATGAGAGCACTAGTTAGAGAAGGGAATTTTCTGACATGTCCGCAGATCAACGAAGTCCCTTGCACTTGTTTGGTTAAATGATGAATCATTCAGGACAACAATTCATGCTCAAACAATATGCTCCTTTGAACTTCAAAAAAAAAAAAGTGGGGGTACATTTGTGGGGTACAATGAGTCTTCAAACGCATACCGAATCTACATCCTTGGTCAGAGATAGATTGAGATGAGCAAGGATGTTACCCTTGAGAGGAGGTATCCTTCAGGAGATCTAGAGGATCTCACATGGAGATTGAAAGTGAGAGACAGGAAGAGATGGTGCCTTTTCCCCCTCACGCTCCAGCAGTTCAGAGGGAGACAATTGAGTCTATTGATCAAATTAATCACATTGATCTTGTAGCTCTAGTTTAAATGTTCCCAGAGATATTGTAGTAGGTCGAAAGAGACCTACATAGGCTCATCATACTCTACAAGAGACAAAAGGACATGCAAATCCTCGTGGTACCTTTCGAGAGAGAAGGATACCTCAGAGATATTCATTCTATGTCGCAGCTTTGAGCCACATCATTCGTTTTGAGTCTTCCTATTATGAGGAAGAAACTAGTCATCCAGTAAGGAGAGATATCATGATGAAGGAGAATCAATCCATCATGGAGAATGATGTGTGGGATATTGTTTCGAGTGCTGAAGGGAAGTCTGTAGTGACTTCCAAATGGATCTACAAGATCAAACAAATAGTTGACGGGAGCATCGAGAGCCACAAAACGAGATTTGCTGCTAGAGGATTCTCATGCAACAATTTTATCCAGATGATTATTTCCCTTGCAACATCAATGGGTTAGAGAGTACATCAGATAGATGTAAAGACGATATTTCTCAGTGGAGAGATTGAGGAAAAAGTATACATCGAGAAACCCGATGGTTTCGTGATACACGAGAAGGAGTCTCATGTGTGCAGGTTGAAAATGGCCTTGTATGGAATCAAGCAACCACCTCAAGCTTGGTATGCAAGGATTGATAGACACCAGATAATTTTTGGGCTTCATCAAAAGTGTTGTCAATTCCAGCCTTTACTACAAGACTGTTAATGGTGAGTCATTGATTTTAATCCTCTACGTTGATGATTTATTCCTCACAATACATAGAGCCTTATTGTTGAATGCAAGTATGCATTGGCCTCTAAGTTTGATATGAAGGACCTTGGTATGATGCACTACTTCTTGGGACTAGAGGTGTGGCAAATAACTGGTGAGATCTTCCTAAGTCAGGGGAAGTACACAGTTGAGATATTTAACTTGAAGCCCGTGGCTACACCAATGATGACAAATTTGAGGAAACTAAGTGTGTCTTCTTTCGATTATGATGAAATTTGATTCAACGCTGTATAGACAACTGGTTGGATAACTGTTGTATCTGGTTAACACCAGACCAAATAATTGCTATGCAGTGAGTGCACTTAGCCAGTTTATAAGTCAGTTGAGATAGAAACACTAGATTGCTGCGAAGCATGTGTTGAGATACTTGCGAGGCACAGTTCAACATGGCCTGAGATATACTTCCAATATTGATATGATATGGCAGGAATATATTGTCTCTAATTGGGTAGGGAGCGCAGTGGAAAGAAAGAGCACCTTCAGGTGTTGCTTCACTTTGGTATCTTCCATGGTTTTCTGGTGTGGAAGGAAATGAACTTCTGTGGCTTTGAGCACAATAGAAGCAGAGTACATTGCATTAAGTATGTCAGTCCGTGAAGCAGTGTGGCTTCACAAGCTCCGTGCAGATTTATTCAAACATGTGCTGGATTCCACCATTATTCATTATGGTAACTAAAGTTGTGTGAAGATCTCTGATAATCCAGTGTTTCGTGACAAATCGAACCACCTTGAGATCAAGTACCATTTTATCTGAGACATGGTGCAGAGGAAGGAAGTATTGGTGTAGTACCTTCCTACAGATGAGCATGTTGCTGATGTTCTTACCAAACCAGGATGAAGTTTAAGTACTTCCGTGACAGAATTGGCATGGTAGAGAATGCCTCCCTCACTGAGAGGGAGTGTTGATGTTTGCAGATTCCTGAGACATTATCCAGATCATACTCCTCTGTGATTGAGTTGATTTGATCTATGATGACACTTATCTGAGAAGGGATAAGTGGGGCACTTATCCGAGAAGGGATAAGTGCGGTTGGGCTTATAACCCAACGTCCCATGTGGAGAGCACATGAGGACATGTCAAGGGAGTTGAACCTTGATGTCATACACTATGGGAGTTGACCCTAGTGTTTCTAGAGGGTGTAGCCTCTAGAAGTCCACATGGAGTGCCATGTGTGACAAACTTTCTCCAGATCACACTCCTCTGTGAATTGAGTTTAGTTGATCTGTGAGGACACTTATCCGAGAAGGGGTAAGTGGAACACTTATTCGAGAAGGAATAAGTGTAGTTGGGATTATAACCCAACGTCCCATGTGGAGAGAACATGAGGACATGTTAAGGGAGTTGACCCTTAACGTCATACACTATGGGAGTTGACCCTAGTGTTTCTAGAGGGTGTAGCCTCTAGAAGTTCACATGGAGTGCCATGCGTGACAAAATTTCTCCAGATCGTACTCCTCTGTGAAGTGAATTGAGTTGATTTGTGAGGACACTTATCCGAGAAGGGATACGTTGAACACTTATTTGAGAATGAATAAATGCATTTGGGCTTATAACCCATCGTCCCATGTGGAGAGCACATGAGGACATGTCAAGGGAGTTGATCCTTGATGTCTCACACTATGGGGAGTTGACCCTAAGTGTTCCTAGAGGGAGTAGCCTCTAGAAGTCCACATGGAGTGCCATGTGTGACAAATATTTTGTTACAATGGTGGTTTTGTACCATTGGAGGAGACTGCGTGTCTCTGGAAAGTAGTTGTGTACTACTATGGAAAGATACCTCCCTAGTTAAGAGGGAGTGTTGATGTTTCAACATCGGGCATAACTTCTCCTACATTGGGTTGCAGACCAAGGGAGATAGGATACATTTATCACAAAGGTGCACTTGTGATAAATGGGCCCAAACGTAGTCCTTCCTTGACCATGACAAGGAATAATAAGGACTCAAGGTGCTTGAAGTGCTTTCCACATCTTAGTTAGCAGCATGCCGACATTCACTCGTAGGTGTGTACCTGTGGTGAAAGATCCTGGTGTGATATTTGTCCAAGTCATGGCGATTTGACAAGGAATGATAAAGACACAAGATTCTATATGACATTACATGCGAACCCAAAGTGAGCCTAATCTTAGAGAGAGTTAATTGGCTTAGAGGGAGAGCCGCAGAAGTAGTTTTCCCTCAGATCATGTGGGAGAGAGATGTCTCCCAAGACTGACAAACAAGTGTCATGAGACTAGGGTGAAGTTTGTATACTTCAAAGACAAGAGTGGCATGTTGAAGAATGTCTCCCTCGTTGAGAGGGAGTGTTGATGTTTGGACAACATCAGGAAGACATTCTCTAAAGATAATAATTAATAATATAATTATTATTGATTATTATATATATTATATAATAGGTAAATGATAATAACAAATAGTTATTGATTATTCAATGGACACATCCTTTCATGGATGGTCACCTTATGTTCCATATATATGAAACACTCATCATTGTAATAATATATTGAACATCGATCATATATCATATAAGGAGAACCAACATAAAATTGAATCATTGGTTGCAACAAATAGAAGTTTATTTTAGTGTTCACAATATAGATGAAGAACAAAAGATTTCATTTGCTAGATTGAGGTTAGAGGGCCATGCTTTAACTTGGTGGGAAATCCACATAGAAATATTTAGGCCAATAACTAGATGGGAGTATTTCAAATCCCCCATCAAGTCCCAATTCTACCCTATTGGGTATGTAGAGGACCAATGGATCCGGTGGAACTACTTCAGGCAGAGGCAGGGGCAAAGTGTACATGAGTACACCACTGAGTTCAAAAAGATGGCCATCATGCTGGGTATCTCTCCCAAGAATCCAGATGTACTCCTCAAGTATCTGGGGGGTTTACACAGTCATATACAAAAAAAGGTGATGCTCTTCAATCCAAGGATAATGGATGAGGCTTGTGTACATGCACAATACATGGAAAACATAGGCCGAAAGAAGGGGAAACCAAGTGGTTCGAAGCAGAAAGAGCACCAAGAAGATTCCAAGGAGAGGAAGAAGAAGTGAAAAGGGGGAAAATATAAGAATACAACAACCAATGCACAACAGAGTAAAAATACCAACAACCATTGCAATGATTGCAACATTAATGGTCACACTGAGGAAAACTACTCGAAACTACATCCAAAGCTAAACCCGAAGAATCACAAGGACATAAATAAAAAAAAACTTCTAGCCAAAGATTCAAGCAATCAGGTTGAAAGTAGCTTGGATGTTGATGACAATATTGTCTGCACATCTATTCATAAGGAGGTGAATATGAGTAACCTTCATCACCGGGAAGAGAAGGAGATGACCAAGCTCTTCCACATCAAGATTTAGGTCAAGAAGACAAAGATAGATGCTATGTTTGACTTTGGTTCATAAGATAATATCATAGCAACGGATCTGGTCAACAAGCTTGGATTGGAGGTTCACAAACATTCTAGCCCCTATCCATTGGGTTAGGTAAACAAGGATGCATAGATAAAGGTAACAAAACAATGTAAGATCAAATTTGCTATAAGTTTTGATTTTATTGATGAAGTGGAATTGGATGTAGTACCCTTTGATGTATGCAGAGTAGTGTTTGGAATCCATTACATGTATATGAGGGATGAAATATTCATGCGAAGAGACAACCAATACCGACTGATCAAGGATGAGAAGTCCTACATCATCAATGCACATAAAGGAAAGTCAAAGATCTCACTGGTATGTGCCAATCAAGCCAAGAAGTTGATTAGTTCTAGTAAAAAATATTGTTGGCCCTTGGTTATGGAAGAAAGCGAAGATCAAGGAAGAAAAGGTGAAATGCGCACTTCACGGAAAACACAGTGACTGATACTGGGTTGAAGTGAGCAAAAGAGAATAAAAGATGGAGCAAAGCCCGAGAAAGAAATTTGTTGGATGAGGAGATCGGGGATGACAGATAAGCAAGGAAGAAGGATCGTGGATGACTCAGAAAGAGGAAAAAGCCACCACTGGATGCTTTGGCGCACCGCGTGAGAAGAAAGGAAAGACAGGTTGGCGAAGCCCTGAAAACACAGGTCAATTTGACCTAGGGTTTTAGACACCTAGGGTTTTGGTATCTAGGGTTTTGGACACTTAGGTTTCGGCCTAAGGATGTCAGTGAAAGATTGTAATGTATAAATAGAGGTCTAAAGGGCCTAGGTTCGGTTGATACTTTTGTTGGTACTTTTGGGTTGATGTGTTGTTATTGTTATTGTTGATATTGAGTTGGTCGAGAGAAGAGTATTGTGAGAGAGAGAAGTGATGGGTACAAGAGCCCTCTAGATTGTAAGATATTCAGCTGGGTGCAAAGATCAACCCTGCAACTGGGTACGCAGGGAGGGGAGAGAAAGATAGGAGAAGAGAATATCTGCTGGCTCAGAGCGTAGATAAGAACTGTATGCTTTACATCAATATAATATAGCACAGTTCTGTGGACGTAGCCCTAGAGAGAGGGTGAACCACGTATATTTTGTGTTGTGTATGATTGGTATTTTATATTTGTCCTTCCTATACTGTTATTGTATTGCTAAGGTAGATATGATAGATGCATGGAGTAGATCAAGCTGATATGTGATATATGAATGCTGTGTTGTTCTTGTGCTAGATCCACTTAATATTCCCCTTGGTTGTAGACATCTTTGTCTTGCAACCCCTTCATATATGCTTCAGGTGAGACTGCATCTGCTTCGCAGGTGTTGCCGAAAGGGCCAATAGCTAGGGATTTTTGGTGTGCTCTTGGAGATGAACCCTGGGTCTGCCCCTGTGCCAACAAATGGTTTCGTTGACAGGACATGAATAATCTTGAGGGAATGTCAAGGTGGTTTCCATCGAAGACATAAACTCAAAAGTGGATAGAAGATCAAGAAAAGGACTTCGCTGAAGCCCAGAACAAGAACCCTAATCTTAGTTCAGAGGACTAGTTGGAGAAGTATATTTTTACTGATATACATGAGATATTATTTGGAGGAATCCATCAAGAGCTATACGAGTGGCTAGCTAGATTAGCCAATACCCAGTTCAAGATCCGATCTAGACTTCCTATGGTCTGGACGTCGAAGTTGATCGAGAAGGTCAAGCAAGCTGATAACACCGTATCACGAGCCGTAGATCACTAGTTTGATAGTATCATTGGAGGGTACATCACAGAGTTTGCTGTAGATAGGGTAGAGTCATACAACCAAGCTGAGAGATATTTCTTTAAGGGACCTAGAGGAAAATTTTTACAATTCTTGAAGCTGAGACTCAAGGAGTTGTTGCATGAGAAGAACATATTGAAGATACAATAGATTGGTTGGATCCAGAAAGGCTAATGTTCAAAAATTCGGACAGGGACAACGCCATAGAAGCTGCACATACATGTAGTGGGAAAGTGTTCAGAGAATTCCATCTTGCGAACTTGTTTAAGCAGAACTACGGGTAGGAGGGTTTCTACAGTGGAGAATAAGTAGATCTGACGGACGAAGAACATTTAGAACCCACTGGGACAGAGGAAGGACTAGATGAAGAGATTCACTGAGGAGGACCTCAAGGATCAGAAACGCGCAAGCCATTGAAGTAAGTACTATTATCCTTCCTATTGATTCAGTATTAAGCAATCAGAGTAATCCCAGTCACTAGAGCGTCCAGAGCACTGTCCATAGTAGCCCACTACATATTCAGTCAAGAAACCTAGGAAGATCTATGGCAGATGAGATGAGACTTCCTATCTTTAGGGGAGATGAATCTGCACATCCTGATCAACACTGGTTCTTGTGTGAAGTTGTATGAAACATTAAAAATGTCACAGATGAAGCTGTCAAAAGAACCTAGTTTAGTACAACTCTTAGAGATCACGCACTGAGTTGGTACATGAAACTTGTTCAAGGACTTGCACAACCTAAGCCATTAAATCAGATCAAGAACGTGCTAATTGCAGAATTTAAGAAACCTAAGTCGGAGTCACAATGTATCATAGAGATGAAAGAGATAAAGTAGAAGGTGGTTGAACCTCTATGGGAATTCAATCAGAGATTCAAAACATTGATAGGCCGATTAAATTTCCAGATCCCAGATGAACAAAACAAAGAATGGTTCATTGCTACCCTCCTACCACACATTAGAGTTCCCCTGATGCAATAGAAGATTGCTTCGCAGGCTGAGGCGTTGGAGATCGCCATGAATCTTGAATCAACCCCTATGGGAGAATCCAACTTAGGTATGAGTAAGATCCTGAGTCAACTAACTAGTTTGTCTTTGCAGGTCGAAGATATGAATAAAGACAAGGGAAAATATAAAAGAGAAGACATCTAGTGTGTCATATGCAGATCAGAAGGCCATGACAAGGAACACTGCCCTTTATTCAATGAATACTTGGCTTCTAGAGCTCCGATCCCCTTGAAGCAAGTCACCTTACCGTGGTGCGAGGTATGCAGAAACAAACATCGTACTGGTGAGTGATATTATATGCAAAAGTATGTTCATACACCTATGAATTTTTATTATACATTCTGTAAATCTGTAGGGCACGATGATAGGGATTGTAGGGCTTATGATCTCATGTATGAAAGGTCAAGAGACATATATAAGATCCAAGGTGAAGTACAACAAGAATGAAATGCTACACAGTATAACTCTCTTGGGAGAGGAAACTTCAATCCTCGCAGTGGATTTAGAGGAAGAGGAGGAGGAGGAGGAATGGGTCGAGGCCGAGGACAAATCATCTGTTATAACTGCGCACTACCAAGACACCTTGCAAGGGATTGTCAGAACCCTTGTACCACTTGCAGCTACTGCAGATCATTTGAACATGTTATAGAAGAATGTCATGTGTTGCTAGATAAGATTCAGGAAAGACGAGGACCTCAATAAAACCCGCAAGTGCAACTGATCTATGCTGAACCTTGCGGAGGAGACCCTATAGTTTCTTTTATAACCAAAGGAGGCACTGTTACAGGAGAAGACAAACTGACCCAAGGGAAGATTACAAAAGATCCAGGAATCAAGAAAGTTGTAGAGAAGACCCAAGCCTTTGATGCAAAGAAAGAAAGACAAATATTTGAGGAAGCACGGAAATAATTTAGAGGAGACCAAGGCTCTTCATCAAAGACAAGAACATAAGTAAGAGAGTATGGAATGCCTCACACATTTGATCAATATGCTTCGCCAAGAAAATGAAAAGAGGTAATCAAGCTCATGGAATTTTTACATACTTGTATTAAGTTGATTTAGGATGAAAGCGCTGTACAAGAGTTACAAAATTTAATCAGACAATATGAGCTAGGAAATATAGACCCCTTACTGAATAGGGCAGTACACCAAATTGGTAAGAAGAGAAGGACAAATAAGGAATTACATTTGAATGCTCAAATAGGAGAGTATGATATAAACTATGTGGTCCTCGACATAGGGTCAGAGGTCAATGTCATGACGCATCAAACTTGGGCAGAGATGGGAAAACCAAAGTTGATCTATTCCCCTATCAGGCTTAGGATGGCCAATCAACAAGCTGTTAGCCCATTTGGACGATTGGAGCATGTCCCTGTGGACATCGACGGAGTAAGAACATTTGTAGATTTTTAGGTAATTGAAATAGTTGATGATAGTTGTCCTTACCCTGCACTATTAGACATTGATTGGGCCTTCAATAACTCTACTGTTGTTGACTTAAATAATAGACACATGACTTTTGAAAAGTATGGCCTTAGGGTCATTGCACCTTTAGATCCCGATGAAGGTCAGCGATACACATAGCCCATTAGAGAAGAAGACTACACATATGCACTAGAAAACATCTACAAGCTAACCACCAGACAACAAGATTACATTAATCCTACAGCCGATGGGAATCTAAGTTGGCGAAGTGAGAGCGCATGCTCATCAGATTCAAAAGAAGCACTGGAGAACTGGCAGAATAATATGTATGAAGTATCCACAAGAAGATGTGTTAGATTAACCAGAGAAGTTCGTTGGATTGGCACAACAATAAGTAACTTACCCACCTTTGATGGTTTGAATCCTTTAGAAACCTTCTTGTCGAACTTTGAGGAGAATGTACCAATACAACAAAGATTATTAGCCGTGGATGAGGCCCTAAAATCCACACCAGCGAGATGGTGGGGGATGCACAAAAGTAATATCACAGACTGGACACAATGCCATACTCTGATGACAACACGATTCTCAACACAAGTAGAAGGCTGCGAAGTTCGCTACACAGGTCGAAGCTGCCCAGAAGACCATGCGCGAAGAGGCCTGGAGCGACATCCCACAAGAACAATGGGTACACAAATTCATCAACACGCTGGACACGATATTTATCAACTAGTACCTTCAAGCAGAGTTGCGCCTCGTCACTAAAGATTGGAAAGGTATGACTCATAATTTTATAACTACATTCCTATTTGAAGTCAATTTCCTTCAGTAGACCAAGCATTACAGATTGTGAGACATAAAGTATTCGAGGAGGTATCCAACCTTCCCTTAGAACAGGAAGAGGATGAATGTACTGTGCCTCTCCAGAAACTGCAAGGCTGTTACAACATTAATGCGGATGAAGATGATGATCCGAGGAAAGTAAACATCGTAGAAACAGAAGGCCAGAGAGATGTGGAAGGGCTAGGAGTTGAGTTACCATTTATTGGACAACTGATCAAGATCAATAAAATCAATATTGGAATAGAGGAGACACCGAAGCTTGCCAATGTCAGAGATTATTGGGATGCTTCCACCATTGACAAGATTACTGAGTTACCGCACGAGTATTGGGACTTATTTCCAACTAAATTCACTGATATGAAGGGAATTAAAGGACTTATGGGAGAGATGAGGATTCCCTTAAAGCCATATGCTAGACCAGTCAAACAGAGACCTTACAGACTGAACCCCAAATATAAGGAGAAAGTGAAGGTTGAGCTTGACAGAATGCTCGAAGCAGGGATTATAGAATATGCAGAATAATCATAGTGAATTATCCCTATGGTGGTGCAAGACAAGAAGACATGCGAGATCAGGATCTACGTATATCTCAGGAAGCTGAACGATGCCTTCTTACATGACCCCTTCCCTACACCATTCACTGACAAAGTATTAGATAACGTGGGAGGCCAGGAAGTATATTCTTTTACAGATGGATTTTCAGAATGCCATCAGATCCGGATTTCCAAGGACGATCGCCACAAGACTACATTTGCAATAGAA
This sequence comes from Picea sitchensis, assembly GCA_010110895.2. Lineage (NCBI taxonomy): Eukaryota > Viridiplantae > Streptophyta > Pinopsida > Pinales > Pinaceae > Picea > Picea sitchensis. The sequence continues at coordinate 53,230 of SNQJ01S0111490.1, read as the reverse complement.
TGGGGATCCTATCAGTATACAGTGATGCCATTCGGATTGAAGAATTCCCCAACCATATTTTCCAGGGTGGTGGTCGAAGCATTCAAGGAGTTTTTGCATAAATTTTTAGAATCATATTTTGATGATTGGACTGTCTTTAGTTTATTGAAGAATCACATTGAATGTCTAAGGCTAATGTTGGATAAATGCAGGCAGTGTCAAATTGCTTTGAATCTGAAGAAATGCATTTTCTTCTCACCATTTGGAGTTTTATTAGGACATATTGTATGTAAGAAAGGAATACTGGTAGATCCATCCAAGATCACCATTATAGTTGATCTACCCCCTCCTACAACAGTTAAACAACTGCGCACTGTGCTGGGACACACATGCTACTACAAGAAGTTCATTAAAGGATATGCTCAAATTACAACACCCATGGAGAAGATGTTGAAAAAGGATTGTCAGTTTAGTTGGATTGAAGAATGCCAACGGAGCTTCGACACACTGAAAGAGAAAATGGTTACTACGCCCATTTTAGTTTTTCCAGATTGGACCAAGGAGTTTCATGTGCATGTCAATGCGTCTTCTATTGCTTTAGGAGTTGTGTTAGCACAACCAGGAGAAGGAGATATTGACCACCCATTATCCTTTGCTACCAGGAAGCTATCAATTGCTGAGATTAACTACACCACCACTAAGCGATAGGGGTTAGCTATGGTGTATGCAATGCAGAAATTTCACCACTATTTGTTGGGAGGACACTTTAAAATGTTTACTGATCACTTCACGCTGAAGTACCTGGTCAAGAAGCCAGTGTTGGGGGGGAGAATATGCAGATGGCTTATGTTGTTTCAATAATATGATTTTGAGATCATAGTTAAGACATGAAGAATGAACAAAGGCCCTGACCACTTGTCGAGGTTGGAACATGGCGAAGAACCCACCAGTTTGGAGGATACACTACCGGATGCACAGTTGCTAGCCATTAGAAAAATCAATGACCACTTCACAGAAATAGTCCAGTTCTCGTCAACAGGAATGGCACCTAGTGAGTATACAATTCCACAGAAGAAACAACTAGTGGTGCGCGCTGCAGACTTTTCACTTATAGTTGGTCATCTATACAAGATGAGACTAGATGAGATCTTGCGAAGATGTGTTATGGAGGCAGAACGCCCCTTGATCCTTGCAGAAGCTCATGAAGGCATCACAAGAGGACATTATGTAGGGAAAACAACTGCGCAGAAGGTCCTGAGAGCTGGCCTTTGGTGGCCTACCTTACACAGAGATGCCGAAGACTATTCTAGAGCCTGCGATGTATGCCAGAGAGTTGGGAAACCATCCAAAAGAGATGAAATGCCATTGGCACCACAATTGATCCTACAAGCATTCGAGAAATGGGCCATTGATTTTGTTGGACCTATAAATCCACCAGGGAAGCATACAGGAGCAAGGTATATAATCACAACAACAAAGTACTTAACCAGATGGGCCGAAGCTTGAGCAGTCAAGGATAGTAGTGCAACTACAGCTGCGTGCTTCATATTTGATGACATCATAACCAGGTTTGGATGCCCAAAGGTCCTCATGAGCGATCAAGGAACACATTTCCTCAATAAGACAATTGAAGCCTTGATTGAAGAATTTGCAGTCCACCATCAGAAGAGCACACCTTACCATCCACAAGAAAATGGGAGAATTGAAGCATTCAACAAGATTCTGGAAACAATACTAACCAAGACATGCTGCGTGAACAGGGATGATTGGGATTTAAGAGTACCAATAGTATTATGGGCCTATAGAACCACGTGCAAGAAGTTGACAATGCAAACCCCTTTTAAGTTGGTCTATGGTCTTGAAGCTGTTGTTCCAATGGAGTATTTGGTACCAAGCCTGAGAATTGTTGCCTTTATAGGTATGGATGATACTGGAGCTGTTCAAGAGAGACTTGCACAGTTGGTCGAACTTGAGGAAGATGGATTCATTGCAATATTCCATCAGCAAGTACAGAAGGAAAGAGAGAAGGCATATCATGACAGACACATCAAGAAGAAGGAATTTAAGAAAGGTGATTTAGTACTGATGTATGACAACAAGTTTATAAAACATCCAGGGAAATTCAGAACGCATTGGCTCGGACCATAGGAGATTGCTTATGTTACAGAAGGAGGAGTTGTGCAGATGAAAACATTAAAGGGAGAATGGAAGGAAGGGTAGGTGAATGGGAGTCGACTGAAGTTGTATTATGACAACCAACTATCTCACAACTCTCAGTAGGAGCATGGAATAAAAGGGTCTAGGTTCCAGGTGCAATTGAAACTGGGTACCAGACACAGAAAAGACAGTTTGCACAAGGAAGGGAGGCATGGAGCAGAAAGCAAACGCTGCACTTCACAGTCTAAAAATCGAAGTAGAACAGAAGGATCATATTTGAAGTGCCTCGGGATGAGTTACATGTGAGTGTTGAGGGCCTGTTGGCCCTTGGTTATGGAGGAAAGCAAAGATCAAGGAAGAAAAGGTGAAATGCGCACTTCGCGGAAAACACAGTGACTGATACTGGGTCAAAGTGAGCAAAAGAGCAGAAACGATGGAGCGAAGCCCGAGAAAGAAAGTTGTTGGATGAGGAGATCAGGGATGACATATAAGCAAGGAAGAAGGACCGTGGATGAATCAGAAAGAGGAAAAATCTACCACTAGATGCTTTGGAGCACCGCATGAGAAGAAATGAAAGACAGGCTGGCGAAGCCCTGAAAACACGGGTCAAGTTGACCTAGGGTTTTAGACACCTAGGGTTTTGGTATCTAGGGTTTTGGACACTTAGGTTTTGGCCTAAGGATGTCGGTGAAAGATTGTAATGTATAAATAGAGGTCTAAAGGGCCTAGGTTGGGTTGATACTCTTGTTGGTACTTTTGGGTTGATGTGTTGTTATTGTTACTGTTGATATTGAGTTGGTTGAGAGAAGAGTATTGTGAGAGAGAGAAGTGCTGGGTACAAGAGCCCTCTGGATTGTAATATCTTTAGCTGGGTGCGAAGATCAACCCTGCAGCTGGGTGCGCAGGGAGGGGAGAGAAAGATAGGAGAAGAGAAGATTTGCTAGCTCAGAATGCAGATAAGAACTGTATGCTTTACATCAATATAATATAGCACAGTTCTGTGGACGTAGCCCTAGAGAGAGGGTGAACCACGTATATTTTGTGTTGTGTATGTTTGGTATTTTGTATTTGTCCTTCCTATACTATTATTGCATTGCTAAGGTAGATCTGATAGATGCATGGAGTAGATCAAGCTGATATGTGATATATGAATGCTGTGTTGTTCCTGTGCTAGATCCACTTGATATTCCCCTTGGTTGTAGAAATCTCTGTCCTGCAACCCCCTCATAGATGCTTCGGGTGAGACTGCATCTGCTTCACAAGTGTTGCCGAAAGGGCCCGTAGCTAGGGTTTGTTGGTGCGCTCTTGGAGCTGAACCCTGGGTCTGCCCCTGTGCCAACAAATATGTTTTACTTTTCTTAAGAGAAAATTAGTGTGATGATGAGTCAATGAGACTGAAGGCATCTCTGGAGGGTATACTAAAGAGTAGAAACAACAGTTGGAGGAGATGCTACATAAATACAGAGGAGTATTCTAGGAGCTTAAAGGGATACCACCCAAGAGGGAAGTGGAGCACAAAATATAGTTTTTTCCAGACTCCCCATTTTTGAATATTGGGCTATATAGACAGTCCATTCTGGAAGCGAATGAAGTGAAGAAACAATTGCAACAGTTGTTGGAGCAAGGTGTAATTTGACCAAGTACCTCACCTTGTGGGTCACCCATCATAATTGTGCCCAAGAAGGATGAGACTCGGAGAATGTGTATAAATTATAGGGCATTAAACAAGATTACACTGAAGAATCGGAACCCCCTTTCGAGGATCGATGATCTATTGGACCAATTGAAGCATGCCAAGTACTTCACTTAGCTGGATTTGAAATCAGGATATCCCAGGTACAAGTCAAAGAAGAATATACCTAGAAGACTGCCTTCCAGACAAGGCAAGGTTTGTATGAGTGGTTGGTTATGCCATTCAGCTTATGCAATGCACCAGCTACATTTATGAGACTAATGAATGATGTTTTACACCCTTATCCAGATTCATTTGTTATTGTCTATTTGGATGATATACTAGTTTATAATACTACATGGGAGGAACATATGTCACATCTTATGCAAGTGTTAGAGACTTTGAAAAAACACTAACTGCTGAAAAATCTCAAGAAATGTGAGTTCGCTTAGCAATGTTTGGTGTATTTGGGGTATGTGATAGGTGGAGGGGAGCTCAAGATAATTCCCGCAAAGATGGAGGCCATTATGAAATGGACAATTCATACATATGTCATTGAAGTTAGGAGTTTTATTGGGGCGACACAATACTTGCAGAAGTTCATAGCTTCATTTTTAGCGGTAGATGCACCACTCCACTCCATAATAGCCAATGGTAAGAGTTTCCAGTGGGGGGAAGAATCAAAAGAAGGTCTTTGATGAGCTGAAAAGAAAGATTAGTCCAACACCAGTGCTTGCGCTACCAAACTTGCAGAATCCTTTCGAAGTGGAGACATATGCAAGTGGGTATGCCATGGGAGCAATAATGATGTAGGGAGGAAGGTTTGTCTACTATCATTATGAAGTATTTCATGGGGCAGTTCTCAACTACCCTACCTACGACAAGGAGCTCTCTGCCTTGGTACATGCTGTCAAAAACTAGAAACACAATCTGATGGGAAAGGAGACTATCATTCACATAGATCACCAACCACTACAATATTTGCAGGCCCAGAGTAAACTACAACAAACTAGACATTGCAAGTGGATGGGTTTTATACAATAATTTCATTTGGTCATAAAGTATAAGAAGGGTAGCACAAACAAGTTGACATACATGCTTTCACAACCACCCACATCCAAGATTACAACTTTGGGAACTTTGATGCACATGAATCCTTTTACCCATGATGCATACAAAGAGACATACACAAAAGATGAGGACTTCAAGGAGGTGTTTCAATATCTACAAGGCCAAATTCATATAGAAGAAGGTGACAACAAGGCTGAATATCATTTCCAGAATGGGTTACTCTATAAGATTGACAAGATCTATGTTCCTTAAGGTGAACTATTGTAGCTTATCAGAGAGGCTCACACCTCCAAGGTTGCATGACATTTTGGTGTTGGGAAGATGGTCACCAACTTACAGAGGTATGTGTATTGTCCCAAAATGAAAGAATATGTAGTACGATATATTAGAGGATGTATATTTTGTTGTACCAACAAGCCCAACAATAGGAAGCAAGGTCTATACCGTCCCTTACTTGTATCCACTCAACCTTGGGAAAACATTTCCATGGATTTTGTGGGAGGTTTACCAACAACTAGGAAGAGACATGACTATTTATTTGTGGTAGTTGATAGGTTCAACAAAATGTGCATTCTCATGCCTTGTAAAAAGATCATCAATGGACAAGAAGCAACAAAGAAGTTCTTTGAACGGGTCTGGGTACACTTTGGGATACCAAGGAGCATCATCTCAAATAGGGATACCATATTTCTCAGTGCATTTTGGACTACATTATGGGAGAAGATGGACACTAAGTTGAAGAGGTCTAAAACATTCCATCCACCTATAGATGGGCATATGCAAGTAGTCAACATGACTTTGATGCAACTTTCGAGGGGTTACAATAAGAAGCATTCAAAAACATGGGATGATAATTTGATCTCTATACAACACTCTTATAACAGAGTAGTCCACACTTCTACCGGTAAGTCACCTTTTGAAACTTGTTTTGGGTATTTTCCACCTTCACCCTTAGATGTTGTATATGGACAACAAGGAGGAGTGAGGGAGGACCTCATAGGAGATGCATTAAACGCAAAAAAATTGTTGAGAGAATGATCAGGCATATCCATTTGCAATTACATGAGACACCGAAGAAGTCACAGTAAAAGTACAAGGCTATACATGACCAACACATAACAAAGAAAAAATTTAGAGTGGGCGACATAGTATGGTTACAGTTGAATAAGAAAATACTACAGGGCCCTGGTAAGAAGATAAAGACTTTGCGGTATGGTCCTTTTGAGGTATTGGAAAAGGTGGGAGATAACAAAATATTGTCTCAATGAGTTAGTTTATTATTGCGTGTTGTGCTTAAATTTCGCCATTGTGTCGTATGGTATATTAAATTTCGCCATTGTGTCGTATGGTATATTGCTGGTTATTTTTAATGGCTACTCTATATCTTATTTGAATGTATGTGGAGTTAATAACCACATCTCTTTTTATTATGGTATGAGAGTTATTTTGACAAATGATCTTGGTTTAATGGCTTACCCATCTCAACAACCAGTTGATCTCCACCGTTATGTGAGTTGGGCAAAGGGAAATCCATGGCCGTCCTGGGAGTCCCTCTCTCTCTCTTTGGGGTGAATTTACATTGTTTGGAAATTTTTGAATGTGCCTCGGCGTTTTGTAGACGTGGACAACTTTTATATTGTATGGGTCGATCCCTCACCACTTGGGCGTTTGAGCTTCCCCATGGCCGTACACATCCGTTTTGGGCGTTCTACATAGTCTACGACCTCACCCAAGCAACTCCAAGATGCCCACGAACTCTTTTCACTGTCTAATTGATGTTCACGACCTTCCCCTAGCTACTGGGTGTACCACTCATTTCTTTCTTGCTGTCTAACTTTTCATGGCCTGAATCTCTCGTCTGGGCGTCCATGAAACTGTTGGAGCGTTCTATTGTTTCCCAATGTGACCACGACTTGGTGTAGTTATCTATCTGTACCCTCGACTTCGTATTTTTGTCTTTTAATGCTCGCAACCAAAAGCTAGCCATAGATAGAACCCACACTTATCTTACTTGCTGGTTGCAATAAAACGTTTTAACCCTATCACCTTGAGCACACATGGCTTTTTGTTGAAACACACATTTTCCATAAACTTAATTCCAATCTGTGGAATCTTTGCTTACTGTCTGGACGTTCCACTATCTTGCTGTCAAAACTCACGGTAAAAACCTAACCCTAATTCTCATGTTTTGTGTAGTGTAATGACTCCATCTTCCACACCTTTGACCTGTCTCCAAGGCGCCCCAAAGAATCTACCTTGGTTCAGTTATAACCTATGCTCATTTTTATTCATTGG
>SNQJ01S0111490.1:17248-46046 GCA_010110895.2 Picea sitchensis | reverse complement strand
CATGAGTGTTTACTTGATGATCTTGATTGTTGATAGGTTTTGTGAAACATCTTGAGAGGACCTCCTGAAAGGGAGCTAGTGTTTTCTTTCCTACAACAACTAAGTCTTATTAAGTGGAATGAAAGAGGTAGGATTTGATTGAATTTTCTTAGATTAGAGTTAGGTGCCTACTCCTGCATATATAGTGCATGTGTTTCGTAAGCTTACGAACCTCGGATTGACAAATTAAATGGTTGGGAAATTACTACAACGGAATTAAACGACAATATTTTCGCCTAACACCATGCCTCATAAGTTGCTTTACTCATTGATTTCAAAAATTAGTGTTTGGGTCAGTTTGAAGTAATGCAACATTTGGATTAAGGGGTCCAATTTATGAAACCATCCCTCGTGAGAAGATTGATAATTTGGTCACCTAGTCCATGCCTAAACAAACTTGCAACATCTCAAAAAACGCAAAAATGTTTCTCTGTTAGTTTTTTATGCCCTGAGGAGGAATTGGCCAAGAGTCCTCAAAATGGTTTGGGATGTGACTTGAAATTGGGCATAAAATGAAAACCGAGACTCAGATTGAGGAACCGTCATCTCCGTTGGATTCCTAGCAAATGCTTTTAGCTAGATCACCCCTCACTCCTGGGTCCAATCCCTCAAAAGTTGTTTTTTTCATCGATTTTGATAACTGGGGTTTTGCTCAGTAAGAAGCAATGCAACATTTGGATTTAGGGGTCCAATTTATAAAACCATGCCTCGGGAGAGGATGGAAAATGTGGTCACATAGTCCATGCCTAAAAAATATTGCAACATCTCACGAAACTCAAAAATGTTGCTCCGTTAGGTTTTTATGCCCTGAAGAGGAATTGGACAAGAGTCCCTGAAATGGTTTGGGATGCCACTTGCAACTGGGCATAAAAATAAAACCGAGACTCAGATTGAGGAAATGTCGACTTTGATTGATTACCGGGATAATATTTTAGGTACAACACCCCTCACTCTCATCTTCCATGCCTCATAAGTTGCTTTACTCATTGATTTAGAGAATTAGTGTTTTTCTCAGTTTGAAGCAATGCAACATTTGGATTAAGGGGTCCAATTTATGAAATAATCCCTCATGAGTGGATGGATAATTTGGTCACCTATTCCAGGCCTAAACAAACTTGCAATATCTCACGGAACTCAAAAATGTTGCTACGTTAGGTTTTTATGCCCTAAGGAGGAATTCACCAAGAGTCCCTGAAATGGTTTGGGATACGACTTGCAACTCAACATATAATGAAACCCAAGACTCATATTGAGGAATCGTTGTTTCTATTGGATTTCTCTCATAGTATTTCAGCTAGAGCACCCCTCACTCTCGGGTCCAATCCCTCGTAACTTGTTTTTTTCATCGATTTTGAGAGCTAGGGTTTTGCTCATTAAGAAGCAATGAAACATTTAAATTTAGGGGTCCAATTTATAAAACCATGCCTCGGGAGAGGATGGACAATGTGGTCACATAGTCCATGCCTAAACAAGATTGTATCATATCACGGAACTCAAAAATGTTACATTGTTAGGTTTTTATGCCCTGAGGAGGAATTGGACAAAAATCCCCAAAATGGTTTGGGATTCCACTTGCAACTGGGCATAAAAAGAAAACCGAGACTCGGATTGAGGAGCCATCGACTTCGATAGATTACTAAGATAGGATATTAGATAGAGAACCCCTCACTCTCGGGTGCCATGGCTCAGAAGTTGCTTTACTCATTCATTTCACAAATTAGTGTTTTGCTCAGTTTGAAGCAATGCAACATTTGGATTAAGGGGTCCAATTTATGAAACTGACCCTTGTTAGAAGATCAATAATGTGGTCATCTATTCCATGCCTAAATAAGCTTGCAACATCTCACGGAACTCAAAAATGCTGCTCCGTTAGGTTTTTATGCCCTGAGGAGGAATTGGCCAAGAGTCCTTGAAATTGTTTGGGATGCGACTTGCAAATGGGCATAAAACGGAAATGAAAACTTAGATTGAGGAACCGTCGACTCCGATGGATTAATAATATAGGATTTCAGCTAGAACACCCCTTACTCCCGGTTTCCAAGCCTCAAAAATTTCTTTACTCATTGATTTCGAGAACTAGTGTTTTGCTCAATTTGAAGCAATGTAGCATTTGGATTAAGGGGTCCAATTTATGAAATCATCCATTGGGAGTGGATGGATAATGCAGTCACCTATTCCATGCCTAAACAATCTTGCAACATCTCACGAAATGAAAAAATGTTGTTTCGTTAGTCTTTTATGCCCTGAGGAGGAATTGGCTAAGAGTCCTCGAAATTGTTTTGGGATGCCACTTGCAACTAGGCATAAGAAGAAAACTGAGACTCGGATTGAGGAACCATCGTCTCCATTGGATTCCTAGCATAGGATTTCGGCTAGAGAACCCCTCACACTCGGGTCAAATCCCTCAGAAGTTGTTTTTTTTCATCGATTTTGAGAACTAGGGTTTTGCTCAGAAGGAAGCAATGCAACATTTGGATGTAGGGGTCCAATTTATAAAACCATGCTTCAGAAGTGGATGGACAATGTGGTCACATAGTCCATGCGTAAACAAGATTGCAAAATCTCACGGAACTTAAAAATGTTGCTCCTTTAGGTTTTTATGCCCTGAGGAGAAATTGGACAAGAGTCCCCAAAATGGTTTGGGATGCCACTTGCAACTGGGCATAAAAATAAAATAGAGACTCATATTAGGAAACCGTCGACTTCGATTGATTACTGGGATAGGATTTCAGCTAGAGCACCCCTCACTCTCGGGTGCCATGCATCGAAAGTTGCTTTACTCATTGATTTCGAGAATTAGTGTTTTTATCAGTTTGAAGCAATGCAACATTTGGATTAAGGGGTACAATTTATGAAACCATCCCTCGTGAAAGGATGGATAATGTGGTCACCTATTCCATGCCTAAACAATCTTACAACAACTCATGGAACTCAAAAATGTTGCTCCGTTAGTTTTTTATTCCCTGAGAAGGAATTGGCCAAGAGTCCCCGAAATGGTTTGGGATGCGACTTGCAACTCTACATATAATGAAAAACAAGACTCAGATTGAGGAAACATTGTCTCTGTTGGATTTCTATCATAGGATTTTAGCTAGAGCACCCCCTCACTCCTAGGTCCAATCCCTCGTAAGTTGTTTTTTTCATCAATTTTGAGAGCTAGGGTTTTTCTCAATAAGAAGTAATGCAACATTTAAATTTAGGGGTCCAATTTATAAAACCATGCCTTGGGAGCGGATGGACAATGTGGTCACATAGTCCATGCCTAAAAAATATTGTAGCATCTCACAAAACTAAAAAATGTTGCTCCGTTAGGTTTTTATGCTCTGAGGAGGAATTGGACAAGAGTCCTCGAAATGGTTTGGGATTCCACTTGCAACTGGACATAAAAAGAAAACCGAGACTTGGATCAAGGAACCATCGACTTCTATAGATTATTGGGATAGGATTTCATCTAGAGCACCCCTCACTCTGAGGTGCCATGCCTCATAAGTTTCTTTACTTATTGATTTCACAAATTAGTGTTTTGCTTAGTTTGAAGCAATGCAACATTTGGATTAAGGGGTCCAATTTATGAAACTGTCCCTCGTGAGAAGATCGATAATGTGGTCACCTAGTCCATGCCTAAACACGCTTGCATCATCTCACAGAAATCAAAAATTCTACTTTGTTAGGTTTTTATGCCCTGAGGAGGAATTGGCCAAGAGTCCCTGAAATTGTTTGGGATGCGACTTGCAACTGGGCATAAAATGAAAAATAAGACTCAGATTGAGGAAACGTTGATTCTGATGGATTACTTAGATAGGATTTCATCTTTAACACCCCTCAGTCCTGGATGCCAAGCCTCGAAAGTTGTTTTACTCATTGATTTCGAGAACTAGTGTTTTTCTCAGTTTGAAGCAATGTAGCATTTGGATTAAGGGGTCCAATTTATGAAATCGTCCCTTGGGAGTAGATGGATAACGTGGTCACCTATTCCATGCCTAAAAATGCTTGCAACATCTCATGGAACTAAAAAATGTTGCTTCGTTAGTCTTTTATGCCCTGAGGAGGAATTGGCCAAGAGTCCCTGAAATTGTTTGGGATGCGACTTGCAACTGGGAATACAAAGAAAACCAAGACTCGGATCGAGGAACCGTTGTCTCCGTTGGATTACTAGCATAGGATTTCTGCTAGATCACCCCTCACTCCTGGGTCCAATCCATCAAAAGTTGCTTTTTCATCGATTTTGAGAACTAGGGTTTTGCTAAGTAAGACACAATACAACATTTGGATTTAGGGTTCCAATTTATAAAACCATGCCTAGAGAGTGGATGGACAATGTGGTCACATAGTCCATGCCTAAAAAATATTGCAGCATATCACAGAACTCAAAAATGTTGCTCTGTTAGGTTTTTATGCCCTGGGGAGGAATTGTACAAGAGTTCCCGAAATGGTTTGTGATGCCAATTGCAACTGGGCATAAAAAGAAAACTGAGACTTGGATTGAGGAAACGTTGAATTTGATTGATTACTAGGATAGGATTTCAGCTAGAGAACCCCTCGCTCTCGGGTGCCATGGCTTGAAAATTTCTTTACTCATTGATTTTGAGAATTAGTGTTTTGCTCAGTTTGAAGCAATGGAAAATTTGGATTAAGGGTCCCAATTTATGAAACTGTCCCTCGTGAGAGGATGGATAATGTGGTCACCTATTCCATGCCTAATCAATCTTGTATCATCTCATGGAACTCAAAAATGTTTCTCTGTTAGGTTTTTATGCCCTGAGTAGGAATTGGCCAAGAGTCCCCGAAATGGTTTGGGATGCGACTTGCAATTCGGTATATAACAAAAAAAAATACTCAGATTGAGGAACAGTTGTCTCCGTTGGATTTCTGGCATAGGATTTCAGCTAGAGCACCCCTCACTCCCGGGTCCAATCCCTCGTAAGTTGTTTTTTTCATCGATTTTGAGAGCCAGGGTTTTTCTCAGTAAGAAGCAATGCAACATTTACATTTAGGGGTCCAATTTATAAAACCATGCCTCAGGAGAGGATGGACAATGTGGTCACATAGTCCATGCCTAAACAAGATTGTAGCATCTCACGGAACTCAAAAATGTTGCTCCTTTATTTTTTTATGCCCTTAGGAGGAATTGGACAAGAGTCCCCAAAATGGTTTGGGATTCCACTTGCAACTGGGCATAAAAAGAAAAATGAGACTCGGATTGAGGAACCGTCGACTTCGATGGATTATTGGGATAGTATTTTAGCTAGAGCACCCCTCACTCTCAGGTGCCATGCCTCGGAAGTTGCTTTACTCATTGATTTCACGAATTAGTGTTTTTCTCAGTTTGAAGCAATGCAACATTTGGATTAAGGGGTCCAATTTATGAAACCATCCCTTGTGAGTAGATCGATAATTTTGTCACCTATTCCATGCCTAAACAAGCTTGCAGCATCTCACGGAACTCAAAAATGTTGTTCGTTAGGTTTTTATGCCCTGTGGAGGAATTGGCCAAGAGTCCCTGAAATTGTTTGGGATGCGACTTGCAACTGGGCATAAAATGAAAACCGAGACTCGGATTGAGGAACCGTCGACTCTGATGGATTACTAAGATAGGAATTCAGCTAGAATACCCCTCACTCTCGGTTGCCAAGCCTCAAAAGTTGCTTTCTCATTGATTTCAAGAAATAATGTTTTGTTCAATTTGAAGCAATGTAACATTTGGATTAAGGGGTCCAATTTATGAAATGGTCCGTCGGGATCGGATGGATAATGTGGTCAACTATTCCATGCCTAAACAAGCTTGCAACATCTCACGGAACTCAAAAATGTTGCTCCGTTAGTCTTTTATGCCTTGAGGAGGAATTGACCAAGAGTCCCCGAAATTGTTTGGGATGCAACTTGCAACTGGGCATAAAAAGAAAACCGAGACTCGAATTGAGGAACCCTCATCTTTGTTGGACTCCTAGGATAGGATTTCAGCTAGATCACCCCTCACTCCTGGTTCCAATCCCTCAGATTTTTTTTTTATCGATTTTGAGAACTAGGGTTTTGCTCAGTAAGAAGCAATGCAATTTCTGAAGAGAAGGTCGATTTTCAAGAACACTGTGTCGGGTCTTTTTGGCTAGTGTAGTCATGTGGTCCTTGGCAAAATAGAATTGTAGGAGCTTATGGATGTTCGTTATGCTACTCTGTTTGGATTTTATGCCCTCAGACCAAATTGACCACATGTCCTTAAATGGCTTGAGGAGGCGAGTTGCAACTCTTGATAAAAATCAAACTGGGACTAATATGCATGAACCATCAGTTGCATTGGATTAATAGCACTGGGTTTCAGCTAGTGGGGCCCCTACGCTATCATTCCGTCGATCGAAAAACAATTTTTTGTAGTATCTCCGACACTAGGGTTTTGGTCAATGAGGGATAGTGCAATTTCTGAAGATGAGTTCGATTTTCAAGAACACTTTGTCGAGCATTTTTTTCTAGTGTATTTGCATGGGAATTGGCCAAACAAACTTGCGGGAGCTTACAAAACTCCATTATACTTCTTGGTTTGGAATTTATGCCCCTGGACCAAATTGGCCACATATCCTTGAATGGCCTGAGGAGGCGAGTTGCAACTATCAATAAAACTCAAACTGAGACTCGGATGCACGAACTGTCAGTTGCATTGGATCCGTAGCACTGAGTTTCAGCTATTGGGGCTCTTACTCTATCATTCCTTCCACCAAAAAACCATTTGTTGGAGTATCTCCAACACTAGGGTTTTGGTCAATGAGGCATTGTGCAATTTCTGAAGAGGAGGTCAATTTTCAAGAACATTGTGTCGGGTCTTTTTGGATAGTGTAGTCATGTGGGTCTTGGCCAAATAGATTTGTCGGAGTTTAAGGAAGTCTGTTATGCTACTCAGTTTGGATTTTATGCCCCTGGACCAAATTGACCAGATGTCTCTAAATGGCTTGAGGAGGTGAGTTGAAACTCGTGACAAAACTCAAACCGAGATTCAGATATATGAATCGTCAGTTGCATTGGATTAACAACACCATTTTTCAACTAGTGGGGCCCCTACACTATCATTCCTTTGACTGGAAAACCATTTATTGGAGTATCTCCAACACTAGGGTTTTGGTCAATGAGGCATAGTGAAATTTCTGAAGATGAGGTCAATTTTCAAGAACACTATGCCGACATTTTTGACTAGTGAAGTTGCATGGAACTTGTCCAAACAGACTTGTGGGAGCTTACAGAACTTTGTTATGCTACTCGATTTGTATTTTATGCCCTCAGACCAAATTGGCCACATGTACTTGAATAACTTTAGGAGGCAAGTTGCAAGTATCGATAAAACTCAAACCCGAACTCAGATGCTTGAACCATTAGTTGCATTGGATATAGAGTACCTGGTTTCAACTATTAGGGCTCATACCCTATCATTCCGTCGACCGAAAAATAAGATGATATTCAAGAACACTGTGTCGGGTCTTTTTGGCTAGTGTAGTCACATGGTCCTTGTCCAAATAGACTTGCATGAGCTTATGGAAGTTAGTTATGCTACTCTGTTTAGATTTTATGCCCCCGGACCAAATTGACCACATGTCCTTAAATGACTTGAGGAGGCGAGTTGCAACTCTCGATAAAAATCAAACCAGGACTCATATGCATGAATCGTCCGTTGGATTAGATTAAGAGCACTAGGTTTTAGCTAGTGGGGCCTCTACGCTATCATTCTTTCCACCGAAAAACTATTTGTTGTAGTATCTTCGGCACTAGGGTTTTGGTCAACGAGGCATAGTGCAATTTCTGAAGATGAGTTCGATTTTCAAGAACACTCTGTCAAGCATTTTTTTCTAGTGTAGTCACATGGGAATTGACCAAACAGACTCGCGGGAGCTTACGAAACTCTATTATGTTACTCGGTTTGGATTTTATGCCCCTAGACCAAATTGGCCACATGTCCTTGAATGACCCAAGGAGGAGAGTTGCAACTATCAATAAAACTCAAACTGAGACTTGGATGCACAAACCATCAATTGCATTGGATCCGTAGCACTGGGTTTCAGCTATTGGGGCTCTTAAGCTATCATTCTTTCCACCAAAAATCCATTTGTTGAAGTATCGCCAACACTAGGGTTTTGGTCAACGAGGCATTGTGCAATTTCTGAAGAGGAGGTCGATTTTCAAGAACACTATGTCGGGTCTTTTTGGCTAGTGTAGTCATGTGGGCCTTGGAAAAATAGACTTGTCGGAGCTTAAGAAAGTCTGTTATGCTACTCGGTTTGGATTTTATGCCCCTGGACCAAATTGACCACATGTCTCTAAATGGCTTGAGGAGGCGAGTTGAAACTTGCAATAAAACTCAAACCAAGACTCAGATGCATGAATTGTCAGTTGCATTAGATTAACAACACCATTTTTCAGCTAGTGGGGCCCCTACGCTATCATTTCGTCGACCGAAAAACCATTTGTTGGAGGATCTCCGACACTAGGGTTTTGGTCAATGAGGCATAGTGCAATTTATGAAGATGAGGTCGATTTTGAAGAACACTATGCCGATGTTTTTGGCTAGTGTAGTTGCATGGAACTTATCCAAATAGACTTGTGGGAGCTTACAGAACTCTGTTATGCTGCTTGATTTGGATTTTATGCCCTCGAACCAAATTGGCCACATGTCCTTGAATGGCTTGAGGAGGCGAGTTGCAACTATTGATAAAACTCAAACCGGGATTCGGATGCATGAACCATCAGTTGCATTGGATCCGAAGTACCTGGTTTCAACTATTGGGGATCCTACCCTATCATTCCGTCGACCGAAAAACAATTTGTTGGAGTATCTTTAACACTAGGATTTTGGTCAATGAGGCATAGTGCAATTTCTGAACAAGAGGTCGATTTTCAAGAACACCGTGTCAGGTCTTTTTGGCTAGTGTAGTCACGTTGTCCTTGGCCAAATAGACTTGCAGGAGCTTATGGAAGTTCATTATGCTACTCTGTTTGGATTTTATGCCCCTAGACCAAATTGACCACATGTCCTTAAATGGCTTGAGGAGGCGAGTTGCAACTCTCGATAAAAATCAAACCAGGACTCATATGCATGAACCATCATTTGCATTGGATTAAGAGAACTTGGTTTTAGCTAGTGGCCCCCCTACGCTATCATTTCGTTGAATGAAAAACCATTTGTTGTAGTATCTTCGACACTAGGGTTTTGGTCAACGAGGTATAGTTCAATTTCTGAAGATGAGTTTGATTTTCAAGAACACTCTGTTGAACATTTTTTGCTAGTGTAGTCGCATGATAATTGGCCAAGCAGACTTGTGGGAGCTTATGAAACTCCATTATGCTGCTCAATTTGTTTTTATGCCCCTGAACCAAATTGGTCACATGTCCTTGAATGACTTGAGGAGACGAGTTTCAACTATCAATAAAACTCAAACCGAGACTCGAATGCACGAACCATCAGTTGCATTGGATCCGTATCACTAGGTTTAAGCTATTGGGGCTCTTACTCTATCATTACTTCCACCAGAAAACCATTTGTTGGGGTATCTCCAACACTAGGGTTTTGGTCAATGAAGCATTGTGCAATTTCTGAAGAGGAGGTCAATTTTCAAGAACAATGTGTCAGGTCTTTTTGGCTAGTGTAGTCATGTGGGCCTTGGCCAAATAGACTTGTCAGAGCTTAAGGAAGTCTGTTATGCTACTCGGTTTGGATTTTATGCCCCTAGACCAAATTGACCACATGTCTCTAAATGGCTTGAAGAGGCGAGTTGAAAATCGTGATAAAATTAAATCGGGACTCAGATGCATGAATCGTCAGTTTCATTGGATTAAGAGCACCATTTTTTATCTAGTGGGACCCCTACACTATGATTTCATCGACTGGAAAACCATTTGTTGGAGTATCTCTGGCACTAGGGTTTTGTTCAATGAGGCATAGTGCAATTTCTGAAGATGAGGTCGATTTTCAAGAACACTATGTCAACATTTTTGGCTAGTGCAGTTGCATGGAACTTGTCCAAATAGACTTGTGGGAGCTTATGAAACTTTGTTATGATGCTTGATTTGGATTTTATGCCCTTGGACCAAATTGGCCACATGTCCTTGAATGACTTGAGGAGGTGAGTTGCAACCATTGATAAAACTCAAACCGAGACTCAGATGCATGAACCGTCAGTTGCATTGGATCCAGAGTACCTGATTTCAACTATTGGGGCTCCTACCCTATCATTCTGTCGATCGAATTTTTTTTTGTTGGAGTATCTCCAACACTAGGGTTTTGGTTAATGAGGCGTAGTGCAATTTCTGAAGTGGAGGTCGATTTTCAAGAACACTATCTCAGGTATTTTTGGCTGGTGTAGTCACGTGGTCCTTGGCCAAATAGACTTTCAAGAGCTTATGGAAGTTTGTTATGCTACTTTGTTTGGATTTTATGCCCCCAGACCAAATTGATCACATGTCCTTAAATGGATTGAGGAGACGAGTTGCAAATTTCGATAAAAATCAAACCAGGACACATATGCATGAACCGTCAGTTGCATTGGATTAAGAGAACCGGGTTTCAGCTAGTGGGTCCCCTACGCTATCATTCCATCGACTGAAAATCCATTTGTTGTAGTATCTCTGGCACTAGGGTTTTGGTCAATGAGGCATAATGCAATTTCTGAAGATGAGTTCGATTTTCAAGAACACTCTGTCGAGCATTTTTTTCTAGTGTAGTTGCATGGTAATTGGCCAAACAAACTTGCCGGAGATTAAGAAACTCCATTATGCTGCTCGGTTTTGATTTTATGCCCCTGGACCAAATTGGCCACATGTCCTTGAATGGCCCGAGGAGGAGAGTTGCAACTATCAATAAAACTCAAACTGAGACTCAGATGCACAAACCATCAGTAGCATTGGATCCGTAGCACTGGGTTTCAGCTATTGGGGATCTTACTCTATCATTCCTTCCACCGAAAAACCATTTGTTGGAGTATCTCCAACACCAGGGTTTTGGTCAAAGAGGCATTGTGCAATTTTTGAAGAGGAGGTTGATTTTCAAGAACACTATGTCGGGTATTTTTGGCTAGTGTATTCATGTGAGCCTTAGCCAAACAGACTTTTCAGATCTTAACAAAGTCTGTTATGCTACTCGGTTCAGATTTTATGCCCCTGGACCAAATTGACCACATGTCTCTAAATGGCTTGAGGAGGCAAGTTGAAACTCGTGATAAAACTCAAAACGAGACTCAGATGCATGAATCGTCAGTTTCATTGGATTAAGAGTGCCATATTTTAGCTAGTGGGGCCCCTACGCTATCATTCTGTCGACCAGAAAACCATTTGTTGGAGTATCTCCGGCACTAGGGTTTTGGTCAATGAGGCATAATGCAATTTCTGAAGATGAGGTCGATTTTCAAGAACACTATGCCGATGTTTTTGGCTAGTGCAGTTGCATGGAACTTGTCCAAATAGACTTGTGGGAGCTTACAAAACTCTGTTATGCTGCTTGATTTGGATTTTATGCCCTCAGACCAAATTGGCTGCATTTCCTTGAATGGCTTGAGGAGGCGAGTTGCAACTATCGATAAAACTCAAGCTGAGACTTGGATTCATAAACCGTCAGTTGCATTGGATCCAGAGTACCTGGTTTCAACTATTGGGGCTCCTACCCTATCATTTCGTCGATCGAAAAACAATGTGTTGGAGTATCTCCAACACCAGAGTTTGGGTCAATGAGGCATAGTGCAATTTCTGAAGAGGAGGTCGATTTTCAAGAACACTGTCTTGGGTCTTTTTGGCTAGTGTGGTCACGTGGTCCTTGGACAAATAGACTTGCAGGAGCTTGTGAAAGTTTATTATGCTACTCTGTTTGGATTTTATGCCCCCAGACTAAATTGACTACATGTCCTTAAATGGCTTGAGGAGGCGAGTTGCAATTCTCGATAAAAATCAAACCGAGACTCATATGCATGAACTATTAGTTGCATTGGATTAAGAGCATTGGGTTTCAACTAGTGGAGCACTTATGCTATCATTTCATTGACATAAAAACCATTTGTTGTAGTATCTATGACACTAGGGTTTTGGTCAACGAGGCATAGTGCAATTTCTGAAGATGAGTTCGATTTTCAAGAACACTATGTCGAGCATTTTTTGTTAGTGTATTCACATGGAAATTGGATAAACAGACTTGCGAGAGCCTACAAAACTCCATTATGCTGCTTAGTTTGGATTTTATGCCCCTGGACCAATTTGGCCACATGTCCTTGAATGGCCCGAGGAGGCGAGTTGCAACTATCAATAAAACTCAAACCAAGACTCGGATGCACGAACCATTAGTTGCATTGGATCCATAGCACTGGGTTTCAACTATTGGAGCTCTTACTCTATCATTCCTTCAACCGTAAAACCATTTGTTGGAGTATATCCAACACTAGGGTTTTGGTCAATGAGGCATTGTGCAATTTCTGAAGAGGAGGTCGATTTTCAAGAACATTGTGTCGGTTATTTTTGGCTAGTGTAGTCATGTGGGCCTTGGCCAAACAAACTTTTCGAAGCTTAAGGAAGTTTTTTATGCTACTCGATTTGGATTTTATTCCCCTTGACCAAATTGACCACATGTCTCTAAATGGCTTGAGGAGGCGAGTTAAAACTCATGATAAAACTCAAACCGAGACTCGGATGCATGAATCGTCAGTTGCATTGGATTAAGAGCACCATTTTTCAGCTAGTGGGGCCCATACGCTATCATTCTATCGACCGAAAAACCATTTGTTGGAGTATCTTCGGCACTAGAGTTTTGGTCAATGAGCCATAGTGCAATTTTTGAAGATGAGGTCGATTTTCAAGATCACTCTGTTGGGCGTTTTTGGCTATGGTATTGGTATTGATATTGGTATTGGTATTGGTATTGGTATGGTATTGGTATGCATATCATTTCCAATATTGGTATGGTATACCATACCAATATTGGCAATGATATGGTAGACCAATACTTGGTATTGGTGTACCAATTCCATACCAATACCAATACCATACCAATATTGATATTGGTATGGCATTGGTATGCACATCATTGCCAATGCATACCTTTGTCATGCAATGGTATGCAAAGGTATTGTTATTGGTATGCAATGGTATTGGTATTGGTATTGGTATGGTATGTTGTTGGTATTGGTATGGTATTGGTATGCATATCATTGCCATGCAATGGTATTGGTATTGGTATGCAATGGTATGGTATTGATATTGGTATTGGTATGGTATGGGATTGGTATTGGTATTGGTATGTCATGGCATAGTATGGTATTGGTATTGATATTGGTATGGTATGGTATGGTATCGGTATTTGTATGGTATTGATATTAGTATGGTATTGGTATTGGTATGGTATGGTATTGGTATTGGTATGGTATAATATGGTATTGATATTGATATGGTATTGGTATTGGTATGGCATTGGTATGCATATCATTTCCAATGCATACCATTACCATGCAATGGTATTGGTATTGGTATTGGTATGCAATGCTATGGTATTGGTATTGGTATTGTTATTGGTATGTAATGGTATGGTATTGGTATTGGTATTGGTATGGTATAGTATGGTATTGGTATTGGTATTCTTGGGATTTGAAAGAGAAATTTAGCGCAATGGCAATGTTATGTGGAACTTTATCTCATATTCATGTAAGGAATAGGGATGAGAAGTATAGTTTGGTTTGGTCCAATAATCCTATTCTAAGATAATAGATTGAAAATCTATGGTACAATACTATGTTATGTAATGCAGAACAAGACAAAATCATTGTGGTGGAAGCCCCTTTGGAATATTAGAGCTCCTATGAAGACACGTGTTTATATGTGGCTAGTGTTGAGAGACAAGTTACTTATTTGAGATCATTTGCAAAGGAGAAGTAACCAAGGGCTTGGCATGTGTTCACTTTGTAAGATGGATGATGAAGTTATCACCCATATATTAGTGAAAAACAACTATGTTAGAGAAGGTCCAAGGGAAAGAACACCCTATGAATGTTGTATGAGAATCCAACTTATCCAAATAGTAGGAGAATATAAATAAATTAAAGAAAAGTGGAAAAGCCCTGCTAGGCAAACTGTGTTTGTTATCAGAAGCCACAAAACAAGGGCTAGTATTTCCAAACTCCATAAATTGCAAGGAACATTCCAAAAGTTCATAATATTCAAAGGAAATAAAAGACAAGGATGCCCAAACTGGGAGCCATTGACAAAAAATAGGGAAAAAACAAGGCAAGGGATCCTTCACTACTATTGATACCTCGTTCTCCATCCATATTACAAAGTCGATCTACTTTTTATTTTGTAACATTTCTTTTTCAAAATGAGTTGGATGCTGACCATATTTGTCTTCCTGTCAAAACATGGCACATGGACTAGTTAAACTAATAAATATGTAATCATTTACTTTTTCTAGGGAATAAAAAAAAACAGTTCACATAATAAATATACTTACAAAGGTGTAGATCAAGGCTTGTAAACCGTTTTGGCCACTATGATGCATGGCTTGGAGTTTTGCAAGCCTAGATTTGGAGGCTTTGTCCTGAAACATAAAGTAAGTCAATTGAACTATGCACAAATAAAATATAAAAATCGTTTAAGAATTTTGATATAATATTATGAGAAAATTGAAATACCTAGATACTCTCCTCACCAAACTTCCTCCATGCACCTGAATTCTTATATGATTTGACAAGTTCTTTCCATACTTTTATACTGACATCAATTGGCCTTTTTTTGAGCCTTAGCTCGAGCGATAGTTTTTTTATCTTCTTTGTTTGATTGCACCTAAATATCTTGCAATTTTGAGACATTTGTCTTTTCACCTTTTTTACTGACCAACCTATGCGAAATTCAGACTCCATGTCATGAATTACAGCTTTATGCAGGAGCATTGGTATCTTTGAGAAAGGAAAATGGAGTTGGTCTTTGAACCGTTGAAGGCATGATTCCTTCAACCTGTTCAAAAAAACCTTCCCGACATCTGACATTTTGATTTCGCCTAAAACCATGTCGTATTCTATCCTTATATCATAGTTCCCAATGTAAGTTCCAAAACATAGCAAGGTGGACGAAGTTTGGGTCCCAGGAGTGGATTCGACATTGGAGGTCTCCACTCTCTGTTCCATATTCTTAGAGGTCATCGTATATGATTTCCTTGATTTTCTGCATGATCCAAGAGTGGTTGGGGAATCAATTGATTCCCTTTCACAAGGTTGATTTGCTTACAATGTCTCAGGGGTCTTAGTGGATCATTTTTCTATGTATTTTGCAAGCGTTTTCAAGTCTACACCGTCAAGTTTTTATATGGCCTCTATCCCCAATATCGAAGCCAATGCATCTTTCTCCTGGCCAATCTCATGTCCCTAGATATATAAAATAATTTTTTTGTGTTAAAATTTTCAATAAAAAAGAAATAACTAAAAATAAAAATAAAAAAATGAGACAATAAAAAATCTATAAATTCAGAAGTACTTACCTCATTATGGATAGAATTTGTTTCATTCCCTCTACTTGACATTTTAAGCAAGTTAGGACAAATCTCTTCTGTCGAGATTTGGGCAAGTGGACTTTGTGATGATTTTTGAAGGTGCTTATTTATTTTCTCTTCTTCCTGGTCTTTTTTTTTCGTATTCTAACAAAGATAAGCAAATTTCAAACTCAGATAGACCATAAAATATGAGGAAATTTATATGTAAAGGAATTGTGAAATTTGATAATTGTTTTACCTGAAAATCTCAGTTAGCCCTTAGGAAACCCCCAAATCGTGCTCTGGTCTTACCCTATCTTTGTTCATCCTAGGAAACACCTAAATCGTGTTGGAGTCCAAATATAGTTTGAAAATAAGTTGGTATGCTCACACCGAGTCTCCCTTCACCCTAAAAAACATCCAAATCATGTTGGAGTCTCCCTAAGAAAAACCCAAAACATGTTGGAGTCGAAATGAAGCAAGAAATTCACTTGAACTGCCATGCTCTATCTCCAATCTCCATGGAAAACACTCAAATCAGGTTGGAGTCGAAATGTAGAAGGGAAATCAATTGGAGAGGTCACAATCTTTCTCCATTCACCATAGAAAACTCCCAATTTGTTTTTTTCTATTTCTTCCCCTCCAAAATGTCAAATTTGTCTCTTTGCCCATGGATATATGCGTTTTTTAGGTTTTACATATCAGTGGGCATATTCGTCCCCTTGCCCACAGGTATTTTCATTTTTTTAAATGTCTACATATGAGTCAGCACTAAATTGAGCGCCAACAACACCTAGTTTAGCGCCGATTTATCCCCTTAATGTAATCAATTATGGGCACAAAAAATGCTAGGGTATGCGCCTAAATTTGGTCAAAACGTGTCATCAATGGTGCAAGAAAACAAATTGAAGCATGAAATGTAATTAAGAAGCCAAGAACACATGTGTATGTTATTGTCTTTCCATAGGACTTGGACGATTTCTCTAGAAACCAATTCTATATTGCACATCAATGGATTTACCCAAATTGTATCTAGTGTAATAAATATACTATTCCTCCATCATACCTAATCCAATGACCAGTGTATTCAATGATGGGAATAAACACATTTGGATTACCTTAATTAAAAATAATGTTAACATAGATCATGTACAAGTTCAACACTTTGGTCCTGCCCAAGTTGGGCCAATAGTCAAATTTAAGTTAAATGCCGATGATATAAGAAATTACTAATATGTAGAAAATCAATATTGAATATATCAAACCATTAGAAGATCCCCCATCTATCACTTTCCCTTGAAAATTATTATTTAGAATATGTGACCTAGAGGATGTTAAGATTACAATTTGAAAATGTTACTAGACTTTCCTTGGGTAATAGAACCATAGACTAATCAAGGAAAACTTTAATGAGGATAATCATAAGTTACAATAATTGAAACTTTCTAACCTCGGTGATAATTCATGGAAAATACAAAAAATGGAATTTTTTACATGAATATCTTGTCAAGAATAGATTTCCATATTATACACTCATGGTGACTCAAGCAACTGCCACTAAATGGGAGCTAAATAAACTGCATAATACCCATGTCAAATATGAGCTTGTCTTTTTTATTGTTCGAAGAATCTACCTTGTATCCTATGAGTGAACTATGCAACTCATCCTTTTAATTATTGGTACTGGGAGGGTTTTTATACCACTTTATTTAATTTATTCCTTTGATTTGAAGAACCCAATGCTTTATCTTTCTCTTTATATAAAGACCACTAGTAATGAGAATGAAACCTATTCTAAATTAAATATGATAATTAGTATCCTTCTGGAATATCTTATAGAAATTATTGGCAACCTTCCTTGGGGTAATCATTGTGCAACATATCTTTGCGTGATTCTCCTTCATCTTGACCTTGTCACTATCACAACTCTTGACATTTTATAGTGGTCTAAATGTTGTGCAAGGTTTTACTAAAATTGGCAAACACCTGGATTTTAAATCGACTAGCAATGGATTTGGCGATCCACCATACTTGGCATTATGCCTAAACTCCGGTTAATTCTGACAGTCTTTACATTGGTTCCACCAACCGAATTATCCAACGAATCTTAAGACCACAGTCTCCCATATGACCGATACCCCCTCAGTTTGTATAAATAAAAAAGATTCAATGAGTGGACGAGATCATTTTTGAATTGG
This sequence comes from Picea sitchensis, assembly GCA_010110895.2. Lineage (NCBI taxonomy): Eukaryota > Viridiplantae > Streptophyta > Pinopsida > Pinales > Pinaceae > Picea > Picea sitchensis. The sequence continues at coordinate 28,343 of SNQJ01S0111490.1, read as the reverse complement.
AAATCCAACGGTCGTTATCGTTTTGACCAAAAATGTAGGGGGCCTGACAGGTCGTCCAAGGCTCCAGGTTGGTGAGCTTCTCGTGGAGTCCAAACACCTAGAGCCCCCACCATACCTCTTTACTCCGCGTCGATATAGTTTAGAGACAACAGTGTATATAAACCCATACAAATCGTTTTACACAAGAAATGTGGGACTAAAACTCAACAGGTCATTTAATCAGCATCGTCGATCTCTTGATCGGATGATTTCCGAGTCTCGCCTTCATCATATCTGCAATATACTTGATAAATTCTCTAATTGCAAGTCCACTACATCAAGTGCTTGTATAAGATCCTCCACTTCTTGGTTCTTGGCTGACAAGGAATCATGCAAGGATATGATCTCCTCTTGTATTCCCTTTGCATAAGCCTCCCGTGCTCAGAATTAATCGACACTGAGCTCCAATGAGTGGAAATCATTCTGTAACATAATATGTACAAAGTCTTTGACAACCAACAATAAATTTTCAACTATCTCAACATTGTATTTAGCAGTAAAATCAACATGATCTGTGGATTGTGGAGGTTGAGAAATGTTTGATGCTAACCTTTTTCCTCTAGTTACTACCATTACATTCCCTTCAGAATGTGATCTATATACATCCTTAATCTTCATATTCTCAATTTCTTCCATGGAATTTCTGAAAGCATCATGAAGGATGGTAATACTTCTATGTAAGATACCAATCTTAGCATCCTTTTGTTTTGTGAGATCATCCTTCAAGTCTACATATGCAAGTCTATTTTTGTTTGTTCAAGTATCTTCCTTGTTTATTCAAATCTATTTTTTCTTGTTGCACCATGTAGTAACAAAGTGCCTCAAAACAGAGTGCCATAAAATAGAGTGCCAACCATCTGCTTTGTCATCATACTACCTTATCCAACAATGACATAAATTTCATCATAGGAAATGTCTCTCATCTAATTGACACCAGTGCCATTCTCATCTATTTGACATCAGTGCCAATGCCATTAATGCCAACCTGTATTAACATATTGCCAACAACCATCTACTTTTTCATCATAGGCAATGTTGCTATATTTTTGTTGCAGATCACTATGCATAGTCTAAAAGTGAGGGAAGGTTCACTAATTGGGCATGCCATATCCTCAATTGCACCATTTGGTACCAGAGAAATATTTGAAGCTCTAGGAGAGTGAAGTAAGTGAGAGGAAGTATCAAATAATATAAGATAAGATAGGTAAGATAATTTTATAAATGTCCAACAAATGACCACAAAGGTTGTTCAATGAGATCTGAGACTCTGTTCCATTTTATAGTACTTGGAATCTAGTAGTGAATGCATCATTGGCATCCTGCCCATCCTAGGACTATCTGGTAACAACATGACTACTATTTTCACTGAGAAGGATTTCTATCCAAATCCACCTACTTAAGTCCACGACAATAGTAGCCACACACACTTTCTTATCATTGGAGAAGTCCCCAAGCATGGGACATGCAGGAGAATGGTGATCCCAGATTTAAATAATGGCTTGAATAATGATAAGAGGATGGTCTGGTCCCTCCTTAGTTTTGAGTATTTTTCTAGGGAAAATTAAAGGAACAAGGGGAGGTCATGCATATCATAATCCATCAGTTTCACCTACTCCACATATCATTTCAAATGCTCATCCTTGCTAACATGCATCCATAGGTTGAGTACCTCCTCTAGGTAAACTGGTTATTGTACCTATAGGATGGGGGTCTTCTCCTTCCTCAACTTTTAGATTCATGGCCCATCATGCCCTTAACTTAATTGGTATTGTACATGGTGACATTTTTCTCATGGTGACTTTGTGTAATACCATCATCCACAAATAATCCATCATGAATCTCCTTAGAATCCCATCCATCACCAATTTATACAACTGCCCTGTTATCAAGTGATAATTCGTCACATGTACCATTGGCTTCCTTCGCCAACACTAATAATAATCCTTAGGTGCTAAAATTTAATTGGGGAATTCAATGAGCTTTGCAAATAAGTTTGATATGAATTCCACATGAAAGAGACCGACATCAGGTAGTTCATGAACTGTCCATATGGTTTAACTATTATGTATCTGGGAATGATGATTGGGCCCACATTTTACTTCCTTGTCTTTACTACCACTTCAAAATCGAACTCTTTGAATTGAAATAACCTTTAGCATATTTGAACCTCCATTTGAAAGTTATTACTAGGCTAGGAGGGCACTATAACCAAGCTTGTTCCTCCCTCCATTAAAGTCTCAAGTATGTTGATAAATTTCAAGAGTATAAGGGGCATGGAGTGAGTTAAATACATTTCCATGGACATTTCAATTTCCACTTGTCCCTCAATTCAATTTGGTTGTTCATATTATATTTCATAATTGTGATGACCTATAAACTATCCAATGTTTTGAAACTACCATCAATAAGGATCAAAACTTGTAATGTTGTAGGTATGCCCATAGGTGTCATTTTGAAGTTGACCCAAGTGATTTTTCTTGTATGGATGACTGTTTTGGCACCTTTTTGTTTGTTTGATCTTGGTTAGTAATGTCTCATTAGTTAGGAGGACTATTATGTCATGTTGCATGGTGCTAACTCAGGTTGCATGTTAATGCTGAATTCGTATTGTAATTGTACAATTCCTTTATAGTACTCGTACAAGCCTAGGATATACTCATTTTGGACAAGAGAGTAGGGCATATAAATTTGCATGTTGCAGACTATTGAGAAAGTATTTTATGACCCTTCTATTTCTTTGGATGATTGCTCATTAATGCTCTGTTTTAGTGTGCCATATCATTAGTTCTCTATTTTAGGATCTTTTCATATCCCCGACCTTTCTTCTTTGTACCATATTTTAGGAATGGATCTATTTGTTCTTATATGACTGTCTCATCAAAGGGGCATACTTGTCAAGAAGATGTATAAAAAGAAAAACATGCTTAGGAGAATCTCTGACATTTGGTTTTAGGAACAATTTATATTCATCAAGGTCTAATTCCATGCCCTTGAACCAAGTTTCACCATGATCTAGGATACATGTGGCTGAAGAAATAATGTCTGTTGAAACACTGAACTCTATACCTACTATGTAAGCCTTGTCTATGTTGAAATTGTGGGCAAAAGGCTTGTCAAAGGAACATTACAACCAACCTCTTGGATCTTCTCAAAAAACTTCATACAACAAGAATTTCTAAAACATCTTTTGGAAAATGGAGAAGCATTGATTTATCTTAGTTTGGATGGCTCAAACCTTGAATGATGTCCTCCCTTGTGCACATTCTTTTCACTCTCTCTTTCACTCTCCATGAAATTTGTTGAAGGATAGTACCCTAGCCAGATGATCTTGATGGAAAATATGGATTTTAGGGTTTGAATAATAAGAACACAGTAATTTTGAAATCAAATCTGAGTGTAATAATGATGTGGGAGTTGTTAGAATATAGAAGATGGTGTGATTGTTTTACCATTGACGATACCTTCGTCACCAAACCATAGGCCGAAGCCTCCCTCCGAGCACCTTAACCTTGACTGAGAATTACTCTGGAAGCAAACCCTAGGCTAGATAGCCAAACAAATATTAGCGCATCAATCCCCAAGGATAGCACATCACAAAAGGCTGATCAGATGTTCCAAACCCTAGCCAAGAGATATTCAAGCCAATACTGAGAACTAGCTGCTGCTGCAGCTGCACCTGCAACCCTCCTCCAAACCTGCGCACCAGACTACAACTGCAATGCGCACCAACTGGGAAACTGCAATTCTGAGATGCTACAAATGAGAACTGGCACCCAGTATTTATAGTAATCTTTCCAGTTTTGCTGGGGCCGACTTCTCCTTCTGGGTATGTGTCTGTTCAGTATATTATTATTATTTCTGGCCGACTTCTTCTCTTGGAGGCTAATAGCCTAATATAAATTATCTTCTTTAGTCGACAAGGATTCTAGGGTTATTAGCCAACTTATTAGGGTTTCTCTTGATTTCCAGAGTCTTCTATTCTCATAGGGTTCACATGTGGGGGTAAATACCTCCCGCAGCTACCATAATATTAACACTCCCTCCTAGCTAGAGAGGTATTTACAGGTAATGGACTTGAGCACAAAACATACCATTTACTTGGTAGAATCAATATAGTCATCTAGACTATTTCATGACTAGATCATGAGAATCACCATCACCATCAGCTGCATCATCTCTCGAAACCATACTTGGTTTGAGTAGTTAGATATGATGCTAGATAAGTCACTCTCACCATAGAGTGATACAAGAGGAGTAAAATCTCTGAACTGTTTTCCGTTTGGAAAATCTATGTTCATCATTCATCTGAATGATCATTATCTCCAATAAATTGCTGATAGTCTTCAAGGCAATTAGAACAAGGATAGAACACACCTGTGTCTATTCATAGTAGTACATAACTACAATCCAGTGGTTCACTACCACATCAAGTAATGCATAAGTACTTGATCAACAACGTATGGTTGCGAACGGTGAAACATATTCACCAAAATAGTCCTCATCTACTGTCATATAGTCTTCATAACAAACATCTGAGAGCATCCTGCATAGAAACAATGTTATGATAAAAACTGTATCATCTGGGCCAATCTTTCACTCACGTCTGTGAGATCTGAAAGAGTGTCTGCCCTCAGTATAGAATATAAAAAATGATCATCTGGGCCAATATTTCACTCACGTTTGTGAGATATGATATAATGTCTGCCCTCAATATAGAATATCAACAATGGGCTATTTGCCCCATTCTTCTCAACCAAGGAAGAAGGATTATTTCTGATTTCTGAGCCTGGACCATTTCTCACCCTGGGCCATTCCTCTGGCACTAAACAAAGTGTAACCTGGAGAGAATGAGTCTACCCTCGAGAAATGTTTGGACCATTACTTACCCTAGGCCATTCCTCCGACACTAAGCAAAGTTTAACCTGGAGGAAATGAGTCTGCCCTAAGGAATGACTATCCTGGACTATTCCCCACCCTGGGCCATTCTTCCGACACTAAAAAAAGTGTAACCTGGAGAGAATGAGTCTGCCCTCGAGGAATAACTGTCCCTGATTACCGAGCCTGGAATATTCCCCACCCTGGGCCATTCTTCTGACACTAAACAAAGTGTAACTTGGAGAGAATGAGTCTGCCCTCGAGGAATAACTGCCCAGACCATTCCCCACCCTGGGCCATTCCTCCAACAATAAACAAAGTGTAACCTGGAGAGAATGTATAACCCTCGAGGAATGTCTGTCCTGCATCAACCTCCAAAATGGATGATTCTTCGAAACTTCTCACAACTGTGAACTTCGAAAGAATGACTGCCCGACGAGGCAGACCATTCTACTTGACCACTACTCAGAGTGACTGCCACAAAGAATGACTGTACTAGACCACTCCCCATAATTGGAAGTCGATGTCTATGATACATTAGCAATTAGTATTCCTCCCATGTTAACTACAATGGGAAGTCACTGTCCGTTAGAAATGTCAATCCACTTTCCGAACAGAAAAGCATCTGTCCAATCTGGACTATTTTTCAATTACAAAGATAAATGATATTTTCAATGCTCCCTCCTAACTGGAGAGTTATTTCAATAAAAAAAATAAATGTTTGTGTACCTTCTTCTAGTTTGGAGAGTCTTCCCTTCCAGCTAAGAGGGTCATTTCCACGAGATCTAGCTTGAGTATGCAAGTTCTTTCATCTTGAATAGAGGCTTTACCAAAATGTATGCTTATCTGCTCATCTGTGGAGATATGTATTTCAGAAATCATTTTCTCCCTTCTGGACTTTATCATGGATAATGTAATGCTTGTACTATAGTCTGGAACACTGTGAAGGCTTCATGTAGATCTGAACAATAGAGTATATCATAGTTGGAGAACTGGAACATATCCATGTGGCACTTCTCCTGTCATCATGAGATCTGATCTTCTGAGTAGTCATCTTGATGTTATAGGAAATATTCACCACGCTTCTGCTGTGCACTGGAGGTTCTCCACCATGTTGTATTCTTCTTATCTGTATACAAGAGTCTCTTTATGGTATGTCTCAAAGTCTTGATATTGCTCTGCATGCACTCTTTACTCAATTTCTTCTGGAGAACATTCTTTGCATTTATCTTATGTAGAATTCCAACTCATGGATGTTGCGAATGATATAATGACTCATGCATTGATATGTCTGGTGTACTGGAACAATCAATTATCATAGTCTTCTCCCTCCATTTGGGAGAACCTCTGGTTCTGGATCTTGCAATGCTTTTATTCATAAGTCTTCCGTACAATGTTCTTCGTCACGAATTTCAGTTCTTCTGCTTGATTGCTTTCATATTAGGCTTGGTAATCTTGTGATTATTGATGTAATGACTGGTTGTTCCGGTTTTTTCTTTCTTTCTTGGAATCTTCATGTTTTTCTTTAGCTCTTGGGTCCATGAAGTTTCTTATAGATTCCATGCCCTAGATATTCCACTTTTTACATTCATCATTGTTTCACGGATCTGGATGGAAAACCAAGAATACTTTAAGGCTACTCTTCGAAAAGGTCTTCTTCTGTGGTTGAGATGAACACGTACTGTCTTTCATGGCTGCTACCATGGATATATACATTTCATCATATTCAATGGATCATAGGATTAGCTCCCTCCTAATCCTTGCTTCATGTATACGTGTATATAATCTACTCCCTTCGTCTGACTGAGTCCATGCTTCCGTCTCATGTCCTTATTGTCTTCTACAATATATAATAGAGTCCACGTTTCCATATGCATCCTTATTGTCTTCTGCAATATATATAATTGGCTTTCTTGTCTAACAGAATCCACGCTTCCGTCATGAGTCTTTTTCCAGTTTCCTTTCGATTGCTGACTTCTTTCTGTCTTTTCTTTTTCCAAGTCTCTTCAAGATTGATTCTGATTTTGGTCTTATCTTGTAATGTCTTCCACATGATTTGTATTTCATCCTTTCATATGTATTATCTAATGATATTCATCCTTGTATTGTTGTTCTTTCATAGGTATAGTTCTTCTTGGAACACATTATCTTCCAAGAGATAGATATACAAGATATGTACAGAGACGAAGCAAGCAAGATATGTACAAGAAAATAAAAAGAGTGTTGTTACCTTTTAGTAGAAGAAGTGCCTTCCATCCTGCTTAGTCTTCTTTGCAGGTTCCTTTTCTTCAGCAATTGATGCTTCGTGTTTCTCCTTCCTTTTCTTTATCTCGAGACACTGATTCCTGTAGTGACCGTACTTCTGACAGTTGAAGCACTGTATTTCTGAAATATTTTTTCTTTGTTTTGGCTTCCTTCTTGAATCGAACTTTCTTTTGTCCCTGAAGTTCTTGAATCTTGCTGTGAAGGATTGATCATCGTGCTTCTTTTGAGGTTTCTCTTTTGCATTGATCCTTGATTCTTCTTGAGAACAAAAAGTCCAAAGTTCTTCAAATGTCGGGTACTCCTTCCTTGTGTTCATGCTTGCGGCAAATGCATCCCATGTCTTGGGAAGACCATTAAGTACTATGTTCACNTGTCTTCCACATGATTTGTATTTCATCCTTTCATATGTATTATCTAATGATATTCATCCTTGTATTGTTGTTCTTTCATAGGTATAGTTCTTCTTGGAACACATTATCTTCCAAGAGATAGATATACAAGATATGTACAGAGACGAAGCAAGCAAGATATGTACAAGAAAATAAAAAGAGTGTTGTTACCTTTTAGTAGAAGAAGTGCCTTCCATCCTGCTTAGTCTTCTTTGCAGGTTCCTTTTCTTCAGCAATTGATGCTTCGTGTTTCTCCTTCCTTTTCTTTATCTCGAGACACTGATTCCTGTAGTGACCGTACTTCTGACAGTTGAAGCACTGTATTTCTGAAATATTTTTTCTTTGTTTTGGCTTCCTTCTTGAATCGAACTTTCTTTTGTCCCTGAAGTTCTTGAATCTTGCTGTGAAGGATTGATCATCGTGCTTCTTTTGAGGTTTCTCTTTTGCATTGATCCTTGATTCTTCTTGAGAACAAAAAGTCCAAAGTTCTTCAAATGTCGGGTACTCCTTCCTTGTGTTCATGCTTGCGGCAAATGCATCCCATGTCTTGGGAAGACCATTAAGTACTATGTTCACCAATTCCTTTTCTGAAGTGATCTCTTCAATAGCTTGTAGTTGATCTCTTAGTTGGGAGATCCTTACAAAGTATGATGTTATGTTGTCGTCATCATTCATCTTCATGTCACGAAGCTCATTCTTCAGACTCATAACTTGTCCAATGTTTCTGATTGAGAAGAGATTCGTTAGGGCATCGTACATCTTCTTCGATGAGTCAATATGGGAGATGTAGGGTATCAAGTGGTATTTATGGAATCCACTATGATACTCATGGAATTGATGTCAATGTCTTTGAACTTCTCCATAACTGCAACGTTCTGCAGTTCCTTCTCTTCTCCTTCTTTAAACTCTGGCTTCACGATCTTTCCTTTCACAATATCTGGCACTTTATTCTTAGCAAGGATGAGGTCAATCCTTGTCTTCCATGCTCTGAAGTTAGAGGCTCCATCTAGCTTGTTATTAGACTTCATAAAGTTCGTCATGGCTTGCTTGACTTGGTCAAACCCTAGATTTGACTAGAAATCCAAACTTCACGTCTTGGTCTTCTGAGAGTACCAGGAGATGCGTAGGGCTAGGGCACACTGATCTAACCAAATATTAGTTCAATATCGTCACTTAAGGTGCCTCAACAAGAGGTTTAGGGTTTCTGCAACTGCTTCTGTTGGTAACCCTAGCTGCAGTGCTTTTGGAAGCTACTCTTGCTAGTAACCCTAGCGACAGTTCCTCAACGAGCTGAATATCTAGCGGCTATGTTTCCTTCCAGTGTTTTAGGATGACTGAAGGGGTGTGGGACCATAACCTATTAGAATATAGAAGATGGTGTGCTCATTTGACCATTGACGATACCTTCGTCACCCAACCATAGGCCGAAGCCTCCCTCCGAGCACCTTAACCTTGACTGAGAATTACTCCGGAAGCAAACCCTAGGCTAGATAGCCAAATAAAGAGTAGCGCATCAATCCCCAAGGATAACACATCACAAAAGGCTTATCAGATGTTCCAAACCCTAGCCAAGAGATATTCAAGCCAATACTGAGAACTAGCTGCTGCTGCAGCTGCACCTGCAACCCTCGTCCAAACTTGCGCACCAGACTGCAACTGCAGTGCACACCAACTGGGAAACTGCAATTCTGAGATGCTGCAAATGAGAACTAGCGCCCAGTATTTATAGTAATCCTGCTACTTTTGTTGGGGCCGACTTCTCCTTCTGGGTATGTATCTGTTCAGTATATTATTATTATTTCTGGTTGACTTCTTCTCTTGGAGGCTAATAGCCTAATATAAATTATCTTCTTGAGCTGACAAGGCTTCTAGGGTTATTAGCCAACTTATTAGGGTTTCTCTTGCTTTCCAGAGTCTTCTATTCTCATCGGGTTCACACGTGGGGGTAAATACCTCCCGCAGCTACCATAATATTAACAAGAGTTTCCTCAAGAAGCAAGGTTTTCCCAAACTTGCAAAAATTTGTTTTAAAACTAGGGGTCAAATAAGAGATGATATCTCTTTAACCATAATACTGTTTAGAAAACCGAGAGAGTTTTTTTTTCTTTGGTATTTTTTTAACAAAAAACTCCTCCAGATTTCAAAAATAATTTCCCATTTTGTCACAATATTCTCTGCAAAACGATGTCTAAAACCAGACTTTGCGCGATCAAAAAAATATTGATTCATGCGAATTCCGACCGACTCCAAGGTAATGAAACACATAGAGGAAAAATGGCCATGTAAATTCAAAGATGAACCACGTAGTATTAGGTTTGGTCTTGCAATTGACAGAGTGTGCCCATTCTCTTTCCTCAGCTCAAATTATAGTGTTTGGCCAGTCGGATTGATAGTATACAATATTCCCCCATGGATGAGTGTTAGAAAGGAGCACCTTATGTTGACTCTCATTGTTATAGGAAAACAACAGGTTAAAAATATGGATGTTTATATTGCGCCTTTTATTAATGAGATGCAAATACTATGGAAAGGCATAAGAATGTATGACATATCACGTCCTCCATCAAATAGGTCCTTCATGTTGTATGGTGTACTATGTTGGACTATTCATGATTTCCCAGGACTTGGTGTCTGTTCTGGTAAGATAAAATATTTACGTATTCACACTCATAATTTACTTTCATACTTAATTTTATACTATTATTATAATGTTATTAACATTACTTTTTGAATTGCAGGGCTTCAAACAGGGGGGATATTTGCATGTCCAAGATGTACAGATCAATTTCAAGGGAGGTATTTTAAAGATCTATATAAATTTATTTACGCAAACAACATGGTTTTTCTACCAACAGATCATAAGTTTAGAAATTGTCTAAAGAATCAATTTGACGGAAAAGTTGAAAATAGAGGCCCTCCCATGATTATGGGTCCAGGTGATTGGATTAAGAAGTATGAATATGCTGAATTGAAATGTTGGGAGGATGTTTTTGATCGGGGTGATTCAATTGAAGAACCAGATCAAGTTGTAGTTAATATGCCAGAAGGAGTGAAAAGGAAATCCATATTTTATGAGCTCCCTTACTGGAAGGATCTATTAATATCTCACCTATTAGATCCTATGCATATCTTCAAAAATGTCCCAGATTCTATATTTCGACATATATCAAGAAAAGAGAAGGACGCCTTGTCTTCTAGGAGAGATATTGCTCTTTCGTGTACCAAATTTGATAGAATACATTTGTGGCCAAACAGGGAAAATGAAACATATGCAGAAGCTCCATGGATTTTGAAAAAAAAAAGAGCTAGACCAACTAAAAAATGTCACCCGTTCAACAAGGACACCTACTGGCTATGGGTCATCATTGGATAAAGCTTTTAAAATTGATGGACATATCACAGGATTTAAAACACATGATTTTCATAATTTTCTGAAGGTATTATATATCATCATTTAAGTTTTACTGGTAACATTGATTTAGTACTAAATATATTTTGATATTTTGTTGTGTGAAAAATTACTAATG
>SNQJ01S0111489.1:27320-56119 GCA_010110895.2 Picea sitchensis | reverse complement strand
CGAAAAGACCTTCCAGTCTGGTCTTCAAAACCTGTTGTAAATTACCTGAGGAACCAAAGGAGGATGTTATAGTTTAAGTCTTAAACTCTTGCACTAGGGAGAATGGTCCTCGTAGATACAAACATTTCGGCATTTCAATACCCAGAGTACCCAAGGGCGAGTCCCCTTGCACTCGCAAGTCTCGAAACCCCAACTTGCGAAATCCTGAAATGACAGTGTGTGGATAAGTTTCTAGCAACGAACGAGATTTTGTCAAAAGATCTGCGGTCAGTCACGACCGTTAGATTGGAGGAAGAAACGAGGGCATTAAACACCTCAACCTCTTTCTTTTATCTTTGTGAGTAGTGAAGAAATAGAACCGTAGATCCAAAGGTCTGTGAGAGTACCTGAACCGTTCATTCATAAGGGCATGTGGCGGTCGGTAAGTGTTTTGATGTTTCAACACCGAGCGAATCAAAGGGAAAGAATCCTGGTCATCACGAGTCACGAAATCCCAACAACCAAAACCCTAAAATAGTTTAAAGTGTGGATAAGTATCGATTGACAGATGAGATCCTATCGGAAGATCTGAGGTCATTCACGACCGTTAGATTGGAGGAAGAAACGAGGGCATTAATGCCTCAACCCCTCCCCTTTTATCTTCATAAGTAGTGAAGGAATCAGAACCATAGATCCTTAGGGTTCATGGGGGTATCTGGAATTTCCATTTATAGGACACGTGGTTGCTGGTAATTGTTTCAGCATTTTGGTACCCGAGAAGACAAAGGGGAAGAACCCTGATGATTGTGAGTCGTGAAATCCCGATAACCGAAACCCCGAAATAGTTTAAGGAATGGATGAGATAGGATAGTTCAACATTTCGATACCCGGGGTACCTAAGTGCAAGCCCCACATATTCACCAGTCTCGAAATCTCGATGGATGAATTCTTGAAATAGTGAAGCATGTTAGATCTTGGCGCTTTCAGAGTTTTAGATCCCAGGAAACCTAATTGCAAGACCTCCTGTCATCGCATATCCCGAAATCCCCATGGCGGAAACCCCGAAACGGGGAAGCATGTTTAGAGTTAGTATTTTGGAGTTCGGCCCCCGAAAAACCTCGATGTGAGACCTTCTGTCATCACATCCCCCGAAATCCCAACTTGCGAAACCTCGAAGTATGAAACCCCGAAATGAGTATAGAGAAACTAGAATTAATGTTTTGGTGTTTCAGCACCCGAGACATCTAGAGGCAAGTACCTTGTCCTTGCATATTGTGAAATATCAATAGGCAAAGTCCTAAAATGGATTAGCACACATGGTTTTGGTGTTTCGGCTTTTCGATTCCCGAGATTCCCAAAGGTCAGTTCTCCTCTTGTTCGCTAGCCACGAAATTTTGATGGTTGAAACCCGAAATGAACAAGGGAATACCTGTACCTCTATTTTCTGAATCACAAAATCCAGGAGCACCTCTCTGGTAAGACCTGTGGTCATATTCGCTGATCTTATGGGTATGGACAAGGGATGATAGGGTCTGTATCAGGTCCTGTAGGGACTCAGGGAATTCTGTTCATCGGAGAGAAGATGAAAAGGCTGAAAAAATTCTAGTTCCCGTGGTGGGTGTGTTACATAATAGCACCAGAAACCTTCCCTTTTGCTTCCCTTCGAAATCTTAGAGTATTGGGCATTATCGCCTTTTATGATAAGAACCTTCTTGATGTGACTTTGGGTGGCAACATCACATGACCACACAATTGCGGGTGCGACCAAATGCGGTTTGAATCAAACTAATTTTCGACCCACAATTCTCCTTGAGCCTCCATGTGTCCTCTTGTCAAAACCATGGTCTAGATTACGACCCATCCTCAACATTTTAAAGTCCGTGAAAATTTTGTCCCCAAAATGCCATGGGACCATTGATCTCCTGATCTTGATGATATTGTTTGGACTGAAGGTTTAGATATGAACTTCCCAAATCTATGGACCAGATCTGTCGCTCCTAAATCAACAGATGTGATCTCCTTCGTGATTCTGGGCTTCAGACTTTTTAAGTCTCAAACTTTACTTTCTTCCATACATCAATATCTTGGATTTAACGATCTGCAGACACCTATCCTTCTCAATCAATGGTCAAGCTTCTACTTTGGGTGTTTGACCTTTCAACTTGGATCAATAGTCCTATGACCCTCTTCTTGATCAACGACCGAGATCTCCTTTAGGTCTATGGACTTTTGAGATCTCAAATATCAAACTTCACCCTTTTTCAAAATGGATTTTATCTGAAGGCTATAATCCACTTACACGTGTCCACTTGATTTAACGATGGAGGATTACTTCATATCTTTACTCGGAATGCATGGATCTATGCCACGTCTCCCTTAGATCCGATGACTATGAATTTACTTTGGGTCTTTACATGGAGCTCACAGATCTATTGACAAGTGTCCCCTTGTAGATCAACGATTCTCAGCTCTTCAGCTATTCATGCTTTGTAAATCTCAAATATCAACTGAGAAACTCCAATGCAATTTACCTAGAGCTCACGATCTATTGACAAGTGTCCCCTCACAGATCGATGACTCTCGGCACTTCAGCTATTTAGACTTCAGGTGTTTCAAATCTCAACTTAAAACCCTTGAATATATTTCTAGATGTTGTTGATCTGTTGACAGGTATCTCATGGCGATCAATGGTCAGGATCCTACTTTGGGTGTTTCACCTCCTCTTCACCCACAAACTCCTGGAGCTGTGGATATCTCACCACCTGTCTTCCTTGACAATCGACGGTCCCAAACTACTTTGGGACTTCAGAACTTTGATAAGTTCTCTCTCTTGTGTGTGTGAAGCGCTAAGGCTCGTGCACCTTTCTGATCAGAAGGTTTTTGATCCTTTGCACTCTGATCCAACAACCACTGTCACTACCCCTCTTGAGATTTTGGTTTCTTCCGAATTAGAATATTTCTCAGTCTTCAAAGGTCTCAACCTTTTCTCCTCCTACGAGTCCGACTCTTGGATCTGGTCAACAATTACAGAAAGTGTTATCCCTTATGAGCTTGATCCTTAAAGGATTTTGAATTCCCACACACTCCTTGCATTTGGGGATTTTGATAACTCAGTTCGAAGGATTTCTTGAAAATAAATTCTTCTCTCCCTCCTGGTGTTCCTTCGTTCTGGTTCTTCGACACTTGGTCGCTCCTTGACATTGTGCACTCCTTGCACCTGGTCTAAGATTACCTTATTCTCTCTGAAATCCTCTGAGTCAACCTGAGACTCAATCGATGCACTCCTTACGTTTGAGATGCACACCTTGCATATGAGTTTTAGAATAGAAACAATTTAAACTTATCCAGTTTCGTCACAAACTCATATGATCAACTTCTTGAACAATCATACATCAACGAAATGAAATAAACGACATACACAGAATGCAAAATTCATTCAATCACACATTAAAATGAACACAGTCCAAGATTTGGGACAATTTTGTCTGTTCTATTCATTCATGAAAAAAATTACATACTCTTGTAGTTCTTCACTACATCATTCTTCTACTCTATTCTATTCTACTTATCTCTATCTTCCTATCTCATAATCTCCATCATAATAATTTTACAATACAACAACAACTATCTAAGGACTAGCTCCACAAGCTCTCGTCGTCTTGTCTACAATCTATCATATCAACTCTTAGTGTTTACCTACTTTGTCCTATTACAGTAACTAACAGTTATTTCCAAATAAGAGTCAACACTCAATATTTGCAACCCCTTACAGTTCTATATTACTTTACAAACATGACATATTTAAAAATGTTGTTTCCAAAATATCTCAACAACTTGATTTACTTCTAAGTTAAATGCTGATTTGAAACTCTGTCATGTTGAGATGTCATATCTTTGCCTCCATGCTTGCGTTTTTTACTTTGGAGGTGATGCTCCTGCATCAAGGGTGAGATTAGATCTTATTATTATATGTTTGGCAAGCGTGGAATTTTTGGACGGCAATAATGCAATCCTTAAATAGTGAAGGCCATAAATAGCTAGCTCATAAGATATTTTGGGTAGTGGCATACCCATGCATATGACCGCCACATGCTCTAGAGTGACAGTCATTCAAAGATTTCTCAGCTTCATCGTAGGTGAGACATCGTCGAAATATAGAATCAATACCATGATGGTAAAGGGTATCACCAAGGATGATGTATTGACGGGTTTGATACCATATACGATGACGATATGTACTAGATATATCAAGATGGAAAGTTTGAGTCTGGAGATAGATGATAATATATTCGTACCATACGTCATCATAACTAATCATAAAAAGAGATTCGTCGGGTAAGGAATCCTCTGCCACATTTTTTGTCTTAGTAGAGGGAAGGTCACATATCAATTTGGAAAAAACCAAAGACTTATTTGACTTGGCATGTTCAAACTCCAAGTCAAACTCATGGAGAATGACAATCCATTTGGAGTACTTTCCCCCCAACAATTTTCGAGTAATCATATGTTGCATGGGCTTGCATTCAAAAATAACTATGGTTCTACGTAATTAGATGTAGTGACGAAAACATTGAACAACTTGAACAGCTATCAAGGTCAGTTTCTCTACATGTAGGTATTTGGTTTTGGTAGTCGCGAGACTCCGAATCAAAGAGTATATCACATGTTCGTCGTGTAAATCATCCTCTTGGACTAAAACCATAGCAATGGTAGAGTTTGAAGCAACTAATTACAAGAAATAATATCAGCTATAGTTAGGGGGGAACAGTAATGGTGTACGGGTTAAGGCAAGTTTCAAAGCCTCAAAATATTTGTTTGTAGTATCGTCCCATATAAACTCGTTACCTTTCTTGAGGAGCTGAGTGAATCCTTTTGTTAATCCATTGTAATTTGGAATGAATCGACGTAAATTTTTTTCCTTCCCTTGCAAACTTTGGAGTTGGCATAGTGTGGAAGGAGGAGGTAGATTAAGAATAACCTTAACCTTCAAATGGTCTACCCAAATCCCATGTATAGACACAATGAAACCAAGAATTCGGTCGAATTCGACACAAAAAACACATTTGTGTGGATTCAAACGTATGCGATAATAATGACAGCGTACGGAAATGGCCCTTAAATATGTCAGGTGATCTTGACGACACATGGAATGCGCTACTAGATCATTAAGATACGGTTTCACAATGTGCTTAATGTCATGAAAAGCATAAGACATAGTGCACTGAAAGGTCGCATAGACATTTTTGAGACCAAAGGGTAATTTCCGGTAGGTGAAGGTTCCCCAAGGACAAATGAAAGCAGTCATGTGTTGATCTTCTCGTAAAATATTAATTTGATTATAGCCATAGAAATTGTCCATCAAGGAGAAGATCTCACTCCCGGTATAGTCGTCAATGATCTGGTCAATGAAAGGGGTTGGATAATTGTCCTTAGGACAAGATTTATTTATATCCCTATAATATACAAAAACGTGGATCATACCCTATTTCTTATTTACCGGAACAAGTTTGGATACCCAATCGGTCAAATCCATAAGATAGACAAAGTCGGCTTTAAGAATTTTTTCAACTTCAATATTTATAACAACAAATTTACGTGGATGGACTGGGACAAGTCTCTTCCGAATAGTTTTAGCATCTATATATGTCATAATCTCATGCACAACGATATCAAGATCAATACCTGCCATTTCTTCATAACTCCAGGCAAAAACATCACATAATTCTTGAAAAAGATATTTATAAGTGTGAACCTCATCATTAGAGCATGAGGCATCAATATGAACATTTTCCACGACTTTGGGTTTAATTGATATGTCAAGAGGAACAGTAGATTAAATGTTACTCAATTTCCCTTCATACAAAACATCATGTTTTGACTTAGGAACATAAGAAATAACAACGATTGACGAAGTCAAAATCCATTGGTAACTCTCTATGGTATCACGTTCTAGGAAGAGAATAGAACGATGATGCCCACCGTCCCATGGACTATCTTCCATAGACATGACTGACATGATCATATCATTAGTAGGAAAGATCACATGAAACATATCAGGAGATGTATCATAGAGAGAAGGAGGAGAGGGAGTTGCCAATTGAATATCTTGATAAGTTGATTCCACTGGACTTAAAGGTATCCTGTCATCATAACAGAGGAAATCACCAGAGTTAGGTACTATCCATGGGTCATATGACTTGGGGGTTTCACAAACAGTGGTGGAGATCATGCTAATCAAATCGACAAAAGGAGGAGCTATATCGGGTGGTGGGATTGGAAATGTACCCATCAAGGTTGAATCTTTTAAAAGACCCACATCGACATTCTCATAACCGGGAGCTATCTTCAAGATAAAAGGTACATTTCTAGTACAAGAATCATAATTAAAGAAGTCCACTTGGTCAATAATAATGACCTTTCCTTGGTGTGGGAAACGTATCACATGGAAAAGGGTAAACGCAACTGCACGCATGGAATCAATCCAGCTACGACCAAGTAAAAGGTTATAATCAAGAGGTGCATCAAAGACCTCAACCTCAACATTGACCAATTTACCTTCTAACGTAATAGACAATGAAGGAAGAACATCGTAAGGTTTAAAACATGTACCATTAAAGGCCTTAAGAGTATTATGTGACTCGGTAAGGGAAGGAGATCCAATAGCTTTCCAACAAGTAATGGACATAACGCAAGTCGAGGCTCCTTAATCAATAACGGTTCTATAGATATTCTTGTTTTCCACAACAACTTGGATCTGAAACATTAGTTGAAGAGGAAGCCTTGGAATATGCTCTTCTAAGTCAAATATTATCAAATTGGTATCGGTTGGATCAATTCCACCAATATCCTTTAACAACGCCTTCCATTGAGTAGTACAACTTTGAAGGACTTCGAGAGCCGACATTGCAGAGGGTGCTTGCGCAAGGTATTCTACAATACTGTAGTTTTGGGTAGCACGTGCATGAGAATTAAATGAGGACTTTCAAACAACGCCCTTGGGAGGAGGAAGAAAAACAGTATTGAGACCCAGTTGTTTGAGATGAAGAGGACCATTTGGAGGTGAATTTGGGGTAGGAAGTTGAACCAATGAAGGTGGTATATCATCAACTTTCTCCTTTGATGGATAATAATCTTTGGCTAGAGTTGCGACTACAACTTTGTTCTTTTTAGAGTCACTAGTACACATAGGGACATAAGATGAGGTAGAGGGAGAGGGTTGGTCATGAATGACCAATTGGGCTTGCTACTGAGAAGGAAATGGCTGTGACAAGACAACATGTGTAGAAGGTTTCCCGGTCCCTTGGAGGAACTTAGTAACTTCGACGCGTCATGGACAATATTTTTTATAATGGTTGTCACCACAAATAAGACAAGGGTAACGAGGTTTACGTTTATCTTTCTCATCAACGAGTTGCATTTTGGATTTGTCAGATTGTTGGTTGTTAATTTTTTCCTCCTTATTCTTAACCTTCCCTTTATTTTTATTTTTATTTTTATTTTTACCGGTAAGGATCGATTGAACCAAATTAAGCTTAGAAGTCTTACCATAGGAAGCAGTAGGAGTGGGAGTATTTTGTAAATTAGAAGTAGTAGATTTGGGATTAGTGTGACTGGTGTGTGCAAACTGAGTCTTAGCATGCAAGGTGCCAATCACACCATCAACAACATGAGAAGCTGTTGGAGGTGTTGGGGTAGGATTTGGGGAAGGATGAGGAGCGTCAGGGATCAAATCATAAAGTGTTCCTATTTGCGAATAAACGAGATCTAGATACTGAGAACGACTAACCGTCTGCTCTTTAGTGACAACACCACCCATGGAAACATCACGAGTAATAGGTCCAATGAGTGATTTGGTAAACCACTCAACCAATAGTTGATCAGGAAAAGGAAATTTTATTAAGAATATTCTCCTCCTCCACTCATGGATGTGATCAGAAATATGAGTGGAAGAAGATTTTCAAAAGAACTCAAAATTATGGTTCCTGTCTCGTATCAAATTTGCAACTAGTAATGTGTTAAAAAGGCCACAATTAGGGTGTTAAAGTCATAAAATAATCCTTTTGGTAACTCAATGTACCATTTTTCTTCTGAACCCATGATAGTTCATTGTAAAAGTCATAATCTTATGGAGTCATCCATCAACAAGTTGGATGAACACCAAAGATGGAAAGTCATGACATGGTTGTTTGGTTCTTCTCCTGCTCGATCGTAAAACTTAGGAATGTTAGATGGTAACTTGGCCGGTATGAAAGGCCAATAAGGAGAATGTAAAATAGGATCATTCAAAATCCTATTCAAATCAGGAAAATCCAAAGTAGCCATAAAAGGCAACTGTCTGTTCACTTGAGGAAACTGGTAGTTTTGAGGAGGAAGTCACGTAGGTATACCAGTAGGACCATAAGCAGTCTGTAGAAAATTAGATAGTCCTGAAATATTTGTTTGTGGAGGGTTTTGATTAATATTAGTTATGTTCCCTTGGAAAGGAATATTAGATTAAAAATTTTGACCACAGGTAAGATTCATTGAACCTGGATATAGTTGACTAACATTAGGGGGAAAAAAAGAATTGACTTGAGGATGTTTCCCCCCAGACGGTTGTTGATTCCCTCAGAAAGGAAGATTCCAAGGTTGATATTGTAACACAAGTATACTTTGTCCATAAACTGGGTTATGTCCTCCAACTTGAGGTTGCCCCCCAAGTTGAGGTTCTCCCCCAATCTAAGGTTTCCCCCAAAATTGAGGTTGTCCCCCAACTTGAGGTTGAAATCCAACAGGAATCAGAAAAGCAGAAGTGATAGAATGACCTAGGCCTCCAACTTGATTGGATCCACTGGGGCCAAGACGATTAGATCCTCCTAACAAAGGTGGAGGAGGAATGTAAGGCCCTCCATAGAGAACCTGGGCCTAGGTAGGAACAAAATTAGTAGCAGCATTATACCCAGGAGGAACAAAAAGTCCAAAACCTCCGGATGAATTCTAGGTAGGGATATCAATGGAAGTATTCAAAGATTTATACCCAGGGGGAAGTGATGAATTTGTTCGAAGTGGAAGTGGTGTTCCAATAGGAGCTTGAGTGATAACCACATTTCTGGTAGAAAATGTGGTAGCCTGTGGGAACATAATAGAATGGCCCATCTAGAGAGGAAGAACTGAGTGAGAACCAACCAACAACTGGTCTGAAACTGTGGTGACAGTATTGGTTGCACCAGTGAAGTGGTTTAAAGGCACTGTATAGGTAACAAAAGTCTCAGGCATTTGTGATGCCATAGGTCGACCAAGACTCACTCCTAGGTTGCCAAAAATATCTTGCACTATAGAAGGGGCAGAGCTAGGATTAAAATTTACAGCCGTGTGAGACGGAGTTCTAAATTATTCACTTTGAAAAAGTGGATCGTCTACTCTAGATCTTGCATTAGGTCTAGTGGGTACTTCAATATTCTCAACAACAACAATTTCTCCCGATGAATTCATCTGAAGTAAATGTGCATCTTATCTAATACTCAATAATGTGTTTGGGGGGAGTTGGAATGCCTCTAAAGAATCTAAAACTATTCTGAATCCCTCTAAAGAGTGTGTGCTTCCAAACTCAGAAGATACTTCATTATTGACTACTCCCTTAGGAGAGCCTTCTGGCGAATTAGGAAGAAAAAGGAGGCAACCTTCCAAATCTTGTGGGGGTATCCCTTGCATCCTACGTGAATGACGAAGGCTGATGTTGGCTGAACCATGTAAAGAATGGAAAAATCTATGGCCAACTAGAGAAACAAACAACACTCACTAATAAAATCTATAAATCAAACCAAGCAAACAAACCTTCTTATTTCAAAGTCACTAGTTGGTGATGAAATCCAACATCGCAAAATCAAGACAATAAGGGGATGGGATAAAGCGGGTGTAAACATTACATTGACAACCTACTTAATGGACTTACACCCTGGTGCAATCTCCCACACATAATCACGGGTATACCCTCTAAGGAACCCGAGTGAGTTTGGCCATCGTCGATTCTAGGTACTGTGAAGACTTGCCCCTCCAAATTCCCCTTGTGTAAAGACCCTAAAGAGATAGGCTACTAAGGTTACCAACTACAACAATGATTCCTGGGGAAACAATCGATAGTTTGATCCATGCACAAAGGAATGGTATCCAGCCCGAAATCAACTTGAGAAGCTCCCACACATAATCGTGGGTATACTCTCAAGTGACCCCTAATAATACGCGCAATCTCTACACTAAGACCAACAAAGCAGGGTGAGTAACTCTGCCATTCCTAATGCGACCTCGTGATTGGCCCTTGTGTTAGAAGGGATTCCCAGGACAAAATGTAGCAATTGGATTTGAACTCTCCCTATCACAAGATACTATTTTGTTTTTTTATTCTCTGGAGAGTGTGCCTTACAACCTATTCCAAAACGCTATCATATATAATGTTGGTGAAAATAATTCCTAGAAAATAAAAGTTGCTAATAAGTTTTAAAGTTACGTTGTGTTTTAGAGGTTGTTGTTTACTCAAAAGGGAGATAGAAATGAAACTAATGAAGTTGTGACCTTGACCCAAGAAAATGCAAGAATATATGAATGTGAAATCTTTCAATTCAATGAACTCTAATTACATTAGGGAGAAGGTATTTTTATTGAAGTACAAAAATCTACGAATTGCAATTTCTTAACTTCGAATGAACTAAACTCCAAATAGTCATAAGCTACCATATTTTCCAATTCTTCTATTTTAAAAAATATTTCGAATGCAAAAATTTCCTTATGAAATATTAATAAAAAGAATAAATGAATTCAATTCCTCCTTTCCCAAATCAAATCAGGGATGCAATGATGAAAGGAAAACTTAATCCAAGAAAATCAAGACATTCTCAACACAATTCACAAATCAAACTCATAATATAGACAAAAGTGAAAAAGATAAGAAAACCTTTTGTCACATGCAAAAAAAAGTTTTTCTCTATCAACAAACAATCTGGTAAGTGAAATCAATCCAAAACCCCAAATAAATTAAAAACCCTTTGTCAATCAAGCACTTAGATCAATATCCTGAAATTATATCCTTGTGACAAAGATCAAAAGCCAAAAACTTGCAAAATTACAAAGACCAACTTTAAATCCCTGAAAACCAATCAAAAGGAAGTTTTAAACTCATGAATCAGTAAAACAATGGTATCAGAAGTTCACCCCAGACCACCAAGGCAAGACTAGGTGAAAGAAGATAATTTGGTTCACTCCAACAAATCCTATAGGAATCATCGTAGGTTGGTTGTGGGACACAGTGCGACAAGCTAAGGTCATTGCAGGCTATCAATTAAGCATAGTGTGACATCATC
This sequence comes from Picea sitchensis, assembly GCA_010110895.2. NCBI lineage: Eukaryota > Viridiplantae > Streptophyta > Pinopsida > Pinales > Pinaceae > Picea > Picea sitchensis. The sequence continues at coordinate 44,807 of SNQJ01S0111489.1, read as the reverse complement.
GCACTGGATTTAACAATAAGGGTGTGACGTCTGAGGGTCATCGCAGGTTGCCAATATGGTACAATGCGACGATCTCTGTAAATGAGGAAAAAATGGGAGAAAGACAAAAAATCTAACTGAACTTTAAGATCCAGGGAGTCTGAATGGATCACCCACAGACTCAGAGAATGAATTTAATCAAAGGAAGGCAGTCTAAAAGAAAACAAGAAGCAAAAACTAAAAAGGAATTCAAATCCCTAGTATGGTCGCCAATTTTTTTATTAGATTAATCGGTAAATGCGGACATAAACGTATCTCCCTAGATCCACCTAGAGCTAGAACAAAACATAACAGAATATGATGTTTTCCCTAAGCTCTAACTATTGAGTTTACTAGTTAACAAGAGATATAAAACATATTGTTTAAATGTCATTTCCTCTTTCCATTTCCATCCTATATCTATTTGAATGCTCCAAAGATATTGAAATTTCAAGGGAACACAAGCCAACCAAAGTGAAAGAAATATAATATACTCAACAAGAACCTATGTATGTGATCAAGGAATCATAAAACAAAACAAGATTAGCTTTATGGGAAAGAAACATATCATTGTATCATATTAAAATTAAAGTGGAGATTACAACCAAATCCTTGATTTCGCAAGGTCCCCTTTTGATGGCCCTTTTCTCCAGCACACACACTTTCTTCAAATCCTTTGAATGAAGAAGATCCACCATGTAGCTTGTAGAACTAAGGCAAAGCTCCCAAGAAGAAGTAGAAACTCTCCATACAAATATTAGCCTATTCAACCTTAGCATTTTCCATGAGAGATCCCTCTTTATATAATGTGAAAGAGAGATGGTTGAGGAGATTAGGATGATCCCACCAAATCAGAGAAGCAAGTAAGATACAAACCGTTCGGAGTCCACCTTATCTTCTAGAAGATCCCCTTCTAGAACTTTTGTGAAGTTTGAATTTTCCTTCGCTTTTGGCATCGTCACACCTTAGGTTTAGTGTAACCTGTGGAGACGTCATAGTCCATCTCTATAGTAGGATGCGATGATCAGGGATCGTCATACCCCATGCATTTTGTAGGGTGCGACGACCTTCCTTAATAGGGTTTTTGAGAAGCGAAATCCAATCACTTTCATCATGGAGAAAGACTCTTTTTATCTTTTCATGGGAACATGAACGCATGTTGTCAATGGATCACTGGGGTGACCAAAATAATGTGTAACATATATCTAAGTTGAATTTCAAAGGGAAGGTGAAGTAAAGAAGGGAGAAATTCAAGGGAGGATAAATTCTTTTGATGATGCTTTCTAAGGTATCCTATTTATAGGTCATCTCACCATTTTTTCAATAAAATTCTTTATAGAATTATTCAGGCTGTGAAAATGGGAGGCCATTGAGGAAACATATCCCAGTACTGGTGATACAAATTTCTTCTTGTGGGTCATTGTATCTTTGTAGTTACACTCCGTGGAAAATAGGGTTTGTGGCTAGTCCTGAAACTAGTCTAAAACAGGTGTTTCGGGTAAAAATGTCATAACTTCTTCATAACAGATCCAAATTTAGTACAATCAAATGTATTGGTTAGATTACTTTTTTTAGTATTCTGTGTACAATTTTTAGATCCATACAACAAATATTCTGTGAGGGGCACGCTCTACAAGTTTGCTCTCTAGAATAAGCCAAAATTCAACAAGTTGTGTCATTTTTGCTATAACTCCTTTTTTGAGAGGCTCCAAGTAGTGAAACTCGGAAGAAGTGCATGAACGACACTGAAGAAAATTATGTACCATTTTTTAGATTTTTATTCATTACAGGTACATATTTTTTATTATTGCAAGTTAGGCTTGTTGACTAATAAAAAATTAGTCATGTGAGACTAAAGTAAAGATTGATGAAAATGATAGTCTCTTGTTTTTTAAAGTTAAGGAAGGTTTACAGGTATGTGATCATATACACCGGGTCTATTACAGAGTTACAAATCAGATTTGGATGATGAAATTGATGAGGGATTTTGGTTGAGGTACATGTTGGGTACATGGTTGAGACAAGTAGTTGATGACTTGGCACATACATGAGGTGTATAGTTGATAATGTTGGTACATCTTGATGAATCATAGTTTATGTGTATTTGATGCATGATTGGTGCACATTTGGTGCATGGTTGATGCACTTGTTTATGGTACAGGTTGATTACAGGTTGAGGTAAATTTTCGTGCATGGTTGATCCACTTATTTATGGTACATGTTGATTACAGGTTGAGGTACAAGTTGGTGCATGGTTGATGCACTTTTTTATGGTACATATTGATTACAAGTTGAGGGATAGGTTGGTGCATGGTTGATGCACTTGTTTATGGTACAGGTTGAGGTATAGGTTGATGTATGGTACATTTTGGCACAGTTTATTGGTATAGGTTGTTACACATTGATTACAGGTTGATTGGTACAAGTTTACAACAATATATCTCATAGTGATAGTGTGACAGTGGTTCCATCATTCTACTTCTACATCAAGGTGGTTGGATGGGGAAAGGACAGGTAGTTGTAGCCACCTTATGGTTGTAGTCGGAGAACATAGGGAGTTGTATCCTCCTTCTGGTTGTATGTATAGAATTGGGGAGTTGGAGCTTCCCTTAGGTTGTAGCCTGAGAAGCTAGGGGGTTGTATCCTCCTTCTGGTTGTAGCCAATGAATTGGGGAGCTGGAGCTTCCTTCAGGTTGTAGCCTGAGAAACTAGGGGGTCGGATCTTCCTTCCATTTGCAGTTGGAAAATAAAGGAATTGTGTGCTTCCAATGAATGTAATTCTTAAAGAAATATAAGAAAAAGAATTATGTGGTTTTCTCCCACTTTGGGTTTTCATGCAAAAAAAAGTGGTGTACTATGTATGTGTATGATTGCTCATTTGTTCATTGTTTATTTACTCTTCAACTATTGGATGATAATGATACATTTATATAACACTTGCATTTTGCAGTTAAAAAGGATTGAGTTTCTCTATTACCAATTTACCTCCCTCTCAGTAATCCAACAATTGGTATCAGAGTTGGTTTCTTCAGGAAACAATTTAACCACTAGAAGGAGATCATTGATTATTCTGAGAATGGAGCAACAAGGTTTAATGGTTAGAATGGTTTAAATTATGACATGTGGAGAAGAAGGAAAAAAGCATTTTTATAGTCACAGGGGCATTATATTTGGATATCAATCGTTACATGATATGATAGTTCAAAAAGGGCAAAGACTGCAGCCAGGAAGGAATTGAAGAAGAATAAAAAAATAGCAATGGATTTCATCTGGGAAGGATTGCCTAATCTGGTAAGAGAATTGATTAGTGCTTCATATGAACTAAGAGAATAAAACATGTCACTCAAGAAATAATTGATGAAACAAAAAGAAAGTGTTCACATTTTTTAAGAAGCCCAATAGGTCATCGAGAACTTAAGAATTCAGCTAGAAGAAGCCAGAAAGATCGAAGAAAATATTGAATATCAAAAGTAGTGTTTGGAAGCCAACTTAGTAGCATGGAAGGAAGAAGAAGAAATGAGAGAGAAGATATTAACAAATGATATTAAGGAAAGAACTAACGATCTAAACCATCTTGAGGAAGAGTTTGGTCAAGAAGAGAAAGGACTTGAAGAAGAAATAATCACATAAAAAATTAATCTTGAAGAAGTGAAAAGAACAAAATAAGTCATGAAGTCTAAGATAATGAAGAAAGAAGAAGAGGTTGAGAAGCTTGAAGAAGAAGTTGTCACATTGAGAAGTAAAATCATCAATCTCAACAAGAACATTGAAGATACAGAAACATCCACATCAATTATAGAGAATGAAGAGAAGCACTCTAGGTTGCTAGAAAAGAATAATGAAGAAAATAGAAAGAGTTATGAAGAAGTACTCAAAGGAAGGAATCATGGTCAACCAAAAACTAAGAAAACTATTGAAGATACATATTCAAGAAGACCATCCATGTTCAAGCCACAAATAAGCTTCAATTATGATCATGATCAGTCAAGGAAGAAATTTGGAAGGACTACACCACAAAGAACATCATTCACTCCCAGGTATGCAAATTTATTTTATGGTCATTGTTTTTATTGTACTAATTTTAGACATAAGGTTGCAGATTGTATGGATTATAAAAATGTTCAATCAAGAAATGCCTATGTGGCCTCACGTAACATTGAATGTTACAAATGTCATAACTATGGACACATAGCTAGTGATTGTAGAAGCATGATCGATACTTCCATGAAAGAGAACATTGATATCATATATAATAAAGTATGGATAAGAAAACATGAAGAACATGTGAACAAATACTAGGTCCCAGAGATCACAAGATTGGCAATAAAACGAGACGAAGAAAATTCTATAGAGAAAAAGAAAGATGTCAAATACATAAAATCTTGGAAAATAATTGAAAGAAAAGGACATGTAAATAAGGAACATGTTCAAAAGATTGTACTTTCAGGCATTGTAGTGAAAGATGAATCCACAGATAGAAAGAAAGAATTCAAATCTCAGAGAGATCATGAATATACCAATGAAGATGATGATGAATACACATCAAAGAAGAAATTTTTTTAAGCCATACGGCTTAGAGACTCTGAGGTAACATGAATATTAGATAGGGGCAGTCTATGCGATAGCTGTGACAGACTAGAGAACCATCCTTCGAGCATCTTGCAGAATTTGATTAAATAGATTCAGTGCATTTAGTTAGCAGAAGTAAAATAAGATAGATTAATCAATTATAGTAGTACTTCATGATAGTACAATGACATATGAGTCAAAATTATGGACAATTGTGTAGCAGAGTATTGAACAATATGGACAGATATGGACGTGAAATCATCTTTTCTGAATGAGGAACTTGAAGAAGAAGTCTGCATTGAACAACTCATTCCTAGAGAATGGTACTCTAGACTGGATAAATATCTACAACAAGCAGGGTTCAGAAAAGGAGGTGCAAACAACAACCTCTACATCAAGGTAACTCAAGATGGTAATTTATTAATTGAAGTCTATATTGATGATATTATTTTTGGAAGTATTGATGACAGGTTAAGACAAAAAATTGCAAAGGATATGAAGAATGAATTTGAAATCCAATTACTTGGAAAAATATCCTTCCTTTTGGGTCTTCAAATACATCAAAGCAACCAATAAATTTTTATTTCTCAAACTATGCTAAAGAGGTTCGGAATGGAAGATTGTAAACTAGTTGCAAGTTGAGAAAAGATGACGATTAAAAGTCTACATACTAGAGGAAATATAGGTCAATGATTGGTATATTACTATATGTGACAACATACAGACCAGATGTAATGTAGGCAGTTGGATAGGTGACACGATTTCAAGAAGCACCAAAGGAATCACATGTATTAGTAGTGAAAACGATTTTCAGATATCTCAAAGGAACATAAGATTTTGCATTATGGTATCCAAAAGGAAAGGATCTATCACTTATTTCCTACATAGATGCATATTGGGTTGGTTTCATTGATGACCAATGAAGCACCAGTGGAGCAACATTCTACTTGGGTGAGTGTTTAGTATCTTAGCTAAGCAAGAAACAATAATCAATATATTTATCTATAGCCAAAGCAAAGTATATTGCAGTAGCATGATGTTGTACTTAGTTTCTATGGATGAAACAAACTTTGAATGAGGTAACCAAAGGATATCTAAGCCGAATTTTAGAGGGAAGGTGAAGAAAAGAAGGCCGAAATTCAAGGGAGGATAAATTCTTTTGATGATGCTTTCTAAGGTATGGTATTTACAGGTCATCTCACTATTTTCGCAATAAATTATTTTCTAGAATGATTCATACCATGATATTAATAGACCATTGAGGAAACATATCCAAGTATCTTTGGTAAAAAATTTAGCTTTTGGTTCATCGTATTTTTGTAGTTACACTCCGTGGCAAATAGGGTTTGTGGCTAGTCCTGAAACTAGTCTAAAACAGGTGTTTCGGGTAAAAACGTCATAACTTCTTCATAACAGATCCAAATTTAGTAAGACAAAATGTGTTGGTTAGAGTACATTATATAGTATTATGTGTAACATTTTCAGATCAATTCAATAAATAGTGTGTGTGGGGCATGCTCTACAAGGTCTCTCTCTAGAATAAGCCAGAATTCAGTAAGGTATGCCATTTTTGCTATAACTCCTTTTATGAGAGGTTCCAAGTAGTGAAACCTGGAGGAATTGCATAAAACACATTGAAGAAAATTGTATATCAGTTTCATATATTTATTCATTATAGGTACATAGTTATCATTATTTCAATTTAGGGTTGTTGACTAATCCAAAACTAGTCATGTGAGACTAAAGAAAAGTTTGATGAAAATGTTATTCTCTTGTTGTTAAAGTTAAGGAAGGTTTGTAAGTATGTGATAATATACACTAGGTATATTACAAAGTTACAAATCATATTTGGATGATGAAATTGATGAGGGAATTTGGTTGAGGTACATGTCGGGTACATGGTTGACACAAGTAGTTGATGAGTTGGCACATACATGAGGTGTATAGTTGATGATGTTGGTACATATTGATGAGTCATAGTTGATGAGTAGTTTATACATGATTGGTACATACTTGGTACATGGTTGGAGGAACTTCTTAGTAGTATTATTGACACATGATTTATGGATGATGTAGCATACTTGTATTATTAGAAGAACATATTGATCTTGGTGATGATTATGAGTTGTTGTGTTATGTTTGGTTGATGCACATCTTTGAGAGTTGTCTTGGTGATTGATCTTTGTGAGTAGATATGATTTGGTTGATAATATTGATGAGACGGGTTGTTTTGATAGGTTGTTTGGACAATTTGTTGTGATAGGTTGTTGTGACAGGTTATTTGTACAGGTTTGGTGCATGGTTGATGCAACTTTTCATGGTACAGGTTGGTGCATGGTTGATGCACTTGTTTATGGTACAATTTGAATACATGTTGTTTGGTACAAATTGGTGCATGGTTGATGCACTTGTTTATGGTATAGGTTGATTACAGGTTGAGGTACAGGTTGATGCATGGTTGATGCATGATTTAGGTTATTGGTATAGATTATTTGGTGCAGGTTTATTGGTACAAGTTTACAACAATATATCTCACAATGATAGTGTGACAGTGGTTCCATCATTATACTTATATGTCAGGGAAGTTGGACGGGTCAAGGATAGGTGGTTGTAGCTAGAGAACATAGGGGGTTGTAGCCTCCTTCTGGTTGTAGCCAGATAATTGGGGAGTTGGAGCTTCCCTTAGGTTGTAGCTTGAGAAACTAGGGGGTTGGAGCCTCCTTCCAGTTGCAGCTAAAAAATAAAGGAATTTTTTTGCGTCCCTTTCATCACCTAAATGAGAAAAATAAGGACGCTTGCAAGTCCAGTTGGGTTAGCTGGAAAAGACATCAGTGAATACAAGAGTTAGAAATATCAAGCATATAAAATAAACAAAGAACTAAGCTAATAATAATAAATGAAACTAAAATAGAGTGCATAAGGGAAATAGAACAAAAATAAACAACATTCATGCCACCAATGGATAAGTTGTATTAGTCGGAAAACACCAAAGAGAAAGGGAGACTTATGGGTCCCCTCTTTCTCCAAGGGAGGGCTCTTGAACCCCCAATGATTGAGCTATTCTTACAAATAACAAACTAGAAGGAAATGGTGAATAAATTCAAATCTCATTCACTCAAGAGGTGATGTGAATAGCTCAATGAAATGGTGCTTGTATGCTCTTGATGAGGAAAGAGGATCCTCCAAGAGAATATAGGCAGCATAACAATACAAATGAATTCCTTGGAAATATAGTGCACCCATGGCCTCTTTTTATAGCAAAGCTTTGAGGCATTATTCAACCAGTCATTAGTGTGAACAAGGGGCTCTTTAGGGCACCCTTATGTCTTTGACCAACCCTCCATTCGGATTCATCTCGGATTTGGGTGTCAAATCGAATTGGGAGATGAATCAGAAGTGGGTGGAAGGATGAAAAAAATCATAAATGCATCGTTCTGAGGTATGCACGGCGTTTTGCATCCACAGTCACGCATCGGGCACATGTGCGCTTTTCTGACTTTTTGCGACTGTCGGGTGTGCATGCACTTCCTTTTTATCCTTAGCGAATGCTGATTTTATAACCACTTCTATAGTTTTGTGCCTTTTGGAAATGCATTTTTTGGGCCATGGATGAACTAATGGGTGTTTGGAGATGTTGGATTCCTATAACCATTTGCAGATGAAATTTCATTGATAACATATGCCCCCTAATGTATGAGGTTAGGAGCATACATATAACTGAAATACATCAATGTTTCTTCTACTAAGAGTACTTGTGTAAGAAAGAGTGTTGACGGTAGTTTCAAGAGAGACCCATTGGAGGGAGAGGGGAACCTATAGGACCCAAACCTTTCGCAAGATGTGGAAAAAATAAAACTGTGTACAAACTAGGTGGGCATGCCCCATGTTCATGTCATGCAACTCAAAAATGTGTAATACAGTAACTAAAACTGTGTGTTGGTGTAGATGACTGCAATTCCCTTGGAGGCATGTTGATAATGGCAGAGGACAATTCTGATGGTGAAAAAACTCTGAAAAGAGGTGATGAAACCTATAATAAGTGTCGAGGATTCGCAAGCATTGATGGCCTAACAATTTTCAAAGGTCATTGACAAAGATAAAACAACTACAAATAGTCACAAAGTAAGACCCACCATAGGATAAGATGGTGGGTCTTGGGGGCATGTTGATAATGGCAGAGGACAATTCTGATGGTGAAAAAACTCTGAAAAGAGGTGATGAAACCTATAATAAGTGTTGAGGATTCACAAGCATTGATGGCCTAACAATTTTCAGAGGTCGTTGACAAACATAAAACAACTACAAATAGTCACAAAGTAAGACCCACCATAGGATGAGATGGTGTTGAAGTCAAATGATATGGGGGTCAACGACAACAAAGAGCAATGATGATTCTCCCTGTGCCATCCAGGACTCTTCATTGTAAAGTCAATGAGAGTCAAGATATTGTCGCCCGTCTAGAAACTGTGTTGATGTCAACAGAAAGGGAGACGTGAATCCAAGAAGAAAAGGGCTTCATGAAATCCACTGGATGAGATCAAGAACTGATGAGGTACATGGGAGAATTCAAGATGCAGAGAGACTCAAGACTGCCCTTTGTTGGGGATATATGTGAAGTATGAGTGGTAGCAACCATGAAACTGGATCCAATGTCAGGGGGATGACTAGACGTGGGCTAAGTTGTGCCAGAGGCAGGACAAAGTGAACAAACTCAGATATTAGTGGTACATGGACTGTGGGATACTTGGGGATTTTGGACGATGTCAACAAGAGTAGAAAATAATGAATGCCCCAACCAAGGGCAACATGGGTTTCTTTTCCAGAAAAAGAAGGTCGCAAAGGGTGATGACACAAATCTATGTAAATGATGGTAACAAAGGCTTTTTGAAATTACCAAATGAATAAATAATAAGTTGGGACAAGTGTACAAATACATAAACGGGTGCCCAAGTGTAAGATGGCTTGGTCGGTGAGGGCTCAGGTAACTATGGAAAATAGGTGGACGGTGGGGGGCCCCATGGGTGGGTTTCTGCATTAGGTAAATGAGTTGAGGACAATCTGTAGATGGGCAAAATAATGGTGGATGAGTTGGAGGGCTAATGATACTACGGAGGTATAGTCAAATGTGAATCGTAACGAGATTACTCGTGAGTTTGTTTATGGGGAAGATAGCAAAATGAGGAGAAGGAGCATGTGACTGATTCTCGGGAATGCAAATACTATTAGGACTCCCAGTCCTAGGGGGTGAGAAAAGCATGAGTTTCAAAGTGACAGAGGGGACTATGATGGAGACAACTCATGTGGGAAAGAGTGCTACCGGTTGACAGTACTAAAATGCAGCGGAGCTGTAAGTATTGTTAGCTGGATGGGGGGACCCTAGAGGCAAACATCAGAGGGTGTGACTAGGAGATGCAATTGATATTCAGAGGGAATCATTACATGCCAGTATTGATGATATACCTGAAGGGGTAGTGCTGATGCATGATGACCAAGTACCTGCACAAATGAAAATCGAATACCCGACGTGAACAATATCTGAAGATAAAGAACATATAATAGTTATGTGATAATATTGAACATGAGCATGCATACCTGGGTGTGATGTGAGAAAAATGCTCCCCGGGGGCCGAGGATGGATGGAGGCCTGGGGAGTGTGACTGTGTAGGCGGTGGGATCCTAATCCCGTGGTTGAAGACAGATCGAAAAATGGACACTCAGAGCTCCTGAAAATGATCCTGGAAGCTTGGAAAAGGGACTATATATAGTCGTAGGGCCCACAATGCCACCTCATTTGTACCTTCTGTCATAGTGAGTGGACGAGAGGTTTCATAGGAGATTTGGAGATTCTGGGAGATCGAGCTAGCCGATTCAGGATCAACAAGTGTCAGGTTAGTGGTCGTATCCTCCTACATAGTAATTAAGATTTATTTTTTGGGTAGGGTGTGTACAAATGGTCATACAGAGGAGGTTTGTGAGGGTGGGCCCCCCAGCAGGGATGATTTTAAGGATGGATATTTATTTTAAAATGTAGAAACCTTGGCAAATATTACTAATCCTTCATATGCCAACTATAAATGTTTGGCGATATTTTTGTAAAAATATTAAAATTTCTAAGGATTTTATATAGTTTGTATAAAATTTTGGTGATTTTTAAGTTAAAATAATTTTATCCTATAGAAATTGGGCGAATCATTTTTAGAATAGAGAATCTTTTTTTGGGAAAAACCATGGAAAATTAGCCCATCAGCGAAATTTAGCCCCTAAAATCATCTCTGCCCCCCAGTGCATGGGCGATTGAATAATTTGCACACACGAGTACGCGTATGTAATTGGGATAGCTGCACACGGGGGTGCCCAAATGGGGAAAATATGCATGTATTCGATGCGTGCTTGTTCAAAGCACAACAATGCATGCATGTGTGGTTGTGTTCCTAACAGTTGTGCATGTATGTGCAACTGTGTAGCGAACATGCATGCGAAAATGTGTCCCTGTATTGTTGAAAGTCATGCATGAGTGTAGAACTGTGGGATGAAAAAGCATGCATATGTGCGTGCCTATGGGGAAACAAGCCGCGCCCTTGAGGCAAAGTTGAAGGGTGAAAAAACTAATCTTTTTGGAGATTTGGGTGTTTTTATGGGTTGTGATGGCTAATCAAATATTTTATTTGTGGATGTAGGTGACCAGTTGACGATGCCAGTCCACTAGAGGGAGAGGGATTGGGTGTGTCTGAGAGAGGCAATGAGAGATGAGGAGCTGGCTATACGGGGCCCTTTGGCAGCCTGTGGGCTATTGAATTCTTTTGAGTGTTCACTAGTGCAGGAACAGGAGTACCTACTGCAGTTCCTGATTTCAATGTGGAGTCTGGATCTGTAGTGTTTCACTGTACGAGGTGAGCATCTTGCATTCTTTGTGATGGAGGATGTGTATTTTTTGACTGGGCTCCCTTTTCAGGGAACCCTGCTACCGACAAAGCCCATGTTACCCAGGGATGGACAGTTGGTTTTCTTAGCCCAAACCTATTGTAGTGGAGAGGACTTTATGTCGAGCTCCGTGGTGAGTATAGGGGCGATGGATTCCCTTATGCATCGGTGCATTGCATTGATGATTGTGAGAGTGTATGGATCTCTTGCTACTCAGTGGATCTGTGGGGGTCAGCTGAGGATCATGCAGAGGGCACTTGGGGGTGAGAATTTTTCCTAAGGCTTGATGCTACATGCCAAGATGGTGGGGCATCTCAACAGGTGTTGAGTTGTTGATTCAGGGGAGTTCACCTTTGGGTCCATATTGGTAGCGTGGTTGTTGGAGAGGGTCCCATGTTGCACCCTAGAGTGTTATTGGATTCACCTAGTGTGCGAGAGCCATGACTAAGGTGGTGGGCGACGATTTTGGTTCGTCAAGGGGGTGGGGAGGGTGGTCATTATTTTACGACTGAGCTTGCACGAGTGTGGCATCAGATGCCACAGATCATACTCCAATTTCCCTATAGTGGGGTGGATTTCTTGGATGACCAAGAGATGGTGCTACCCTCTGGAGAGGTTTTTGACCATAGAGGTATGTTCATGTATGTGATTTTTTTATTTTTAGATAGTATAGTATATGTTTTATGTGTGGATGGATGTTGATGCTATCACTTGTTTTGGTGTGTGTACAGATGTGGGACCTTGCAGCCGGGAGGTTGAGTTGGTCTGAGCATCGGATCGTCAGGGGCCTATGAGGCCACCACAGAAGGAGCCATGGGCAGGGGAGAGATGGTGACAGGATGAGGCTAGTGCGAGGCCCACTGATGATGAGAGAGCAGGAAAGAGACGCCGTTTTGACAATCCGGGGGTAGGTCCATCACATGATCATCCGACAGTGGCCGGGGGAGAGTTTGAGGATTTTCATCACCAATTCGAGGCAGTGTTACAGGGAGTGCACGAGGGCATGTGGATGCATATCTAGGATGAGGGAGGCCTGGAGCAATGTGTGGGCCTTCCGGCGGAGTCGCGGACCCTGATCTATAGAGCGGTTGTAGTGGGGGTGGCGATGATTAGGCGGTTTCCCCCAGGGCCTGAGGGACCCATAGCTGGTGGGGTACCTCCTCCAGAGAGAGGACCAGGTGGTGGAGATATAGAGGCAACATGAGTGCCTCTGTATATGTATTTTTTGTATTTATATAGGCTTGCAATCCCATTTTGTATACAGTGTTGTGACACCAAGTTTTGTACTTATAGGGGTGAGGTGGTTCACCTACCTACAGATGTACTATTTTTTGTAAACATTGATGGAATATTGATCGATATATATATATATGGATATACATTTTGGATCTATATGATGTTCACACGTGATGATGATTTTTAGTGCCTTTTACGATGTCTAATCTATATGTTGTGACAGAATTTTGATGGTTTATGTATGGGTAATGGTATCTTGATGTGATAAATTCCAATATAAAACTAGGTTAGCCATATTATCTGTTATTTGATTGAATCAAAATGTCGAGATAAAAGTCTAACTTGCAGGTATTTGCGGAAGAGGCAAGGATTGCGGACATGGTACACATTATTGAGTTGAAGGACAATGAGATGGGAATCTAGTAATACACTAAGGTGGTGGATATGGCGGTGTCTGGCCTCGATGAGGAGGCCAATGACGACTGTGTATTTTTCTTGGTTATTGGTTGTTGATCCCAAACATATGTCGCTAGAGTGGAGCCGTTCATGTGAGGGGGAATAGAGGACCCAAGCGTCCCAAGCGTATTATGTGTCCATCGACTAGATCCGTCGGCGTAACTGATGTGGTAGGCCGATGGAGGAGGCATATGTCAAGAACATAAATGGTATATTAGACACAAGGTATGGAGGGAATAAAGAATATTAAAAACTATACAAAAATGTGTACAAAAAATAAAAATCCTAGTGTAGAATGGCTACGCTCAGGCGTAAAATTTCTTTAAGTAAAACCCATTGATAGGTTCTTTGAGAGGGCGGCCTTTGTGAGAGGCCAATATGTATGCACCTTTAGTGAGGCAATGTTGGATTATGTAAGTTCCATGTCGCAATGACTCGAATTTTCCATGGCCGAGGGAATCATGGGCGATATTGTAAGCAAGGATGACATCACCTTTGTTGAATGATCGAAGGTTGACATGGTGATCATAGGTGGCCTTCGACCATTTTTTGGTTGCTTCATTGTTCTGTAATGAAGACCTATGATCTTCATCTAGTGACTCTAAGTTCAGAAAATGCTTCTCCATTGGAGCAGTGTCAGGTAACAACTCAATAGCGGTGCGTAAGGTGGGGATTTCGCACTCGATGGGGAGAGTGGCCTCGACCCCATGGATGAGATGAAATGGTGTGAAACCAGTGGTCGTTTTGACATCCGTGTGATAATCCCATAATGCGGAAAAAAACATATGGTGCCAATTGGTCTTATGTTTGTTAACCGTGTGCTGCAACATGGTTTTGAGGACCTTGTTGACCGCCTCTACCTATCCGTTGGATTGAGGGCAGTATGGAGAGGCAAATTTGTGGGAGAATCTTTACCTGGAGGAGAGTTCGATGGAAATCTCATTCTCAAAGTGTTTCCCATGATCAAAGAATAATTGTAGGGGGACTTCGAAGTGGGAGATGATGTGGTTAAATAAAAATGAATTGTAGTGTCAGCGGTGTTTTTGAAGGTAGGCATGGCTTCAGCCCATTTGGTGAAGTAATCGACTGCAACAATGATGTATTTGTGGCCATTTCTAGATGGAGGGTTGCAAGTCATGAAGTCTATGCCCCATTTTCAAAAGGGACCTATAGTAATGACTAGGTGGAGAAGAGCGGGTGGTGCTCTAGCTTTGTTGGCATATAGCTTACATTTGTCACAGCGCTTCACAGCGTGGATGCAATCATGAAACAGTGTGGGATAAAAGTAGCCTGCTCAAATGATTTTTTGGGTAGTGGACATCCTTGAGAGGTGGCCACCACAGGTGCCATTGTGGAAGTCATTCAAGACTCTATCAGCTTCGTGGCATAGCAAATGAAGGAATCCATGTGCGTGAGTGGTCTAATCTAGGACAAAGCATCGTAGAACGTTAGATTTACCTTGTAGGCTCTGTAGTTGGCATAAATTCCATGGTGGGGGAATTTATGTGATGGCTTGGACCTTGAGGGGGTCCACGGTGATCCCACGTTGGGAAACGATGAACCCAAGGAGGTGTCCAGCGGTGACGCAGAATACACACTTGAGGGGTTTCAAGCAGATATTGTATTGATGACACCTTTAGAAGATGATCTGTAAATCATTGAGATGTTGAGTGTGTTTCTTGGATCGAGTAGCAAGGTCATCCAAGTATGCGAGGATGATATGAGCTAGATCATGAAAAATGTATGTCATGTCTTGTTGGAAAGTGGCACCAATGTTATTGAGGCCAAAAGGCATGACATGATATGAAAAATTACCCTAGGGGGTAGTGAATGCAGTTTTATATTGGTCGATTGGTTGGATTTGAATTTGGTTGTAGCCAGAGAGACCGTCCATGAAGGACAAAGCCTCGTGACAATCATCGATAATATGGTTGATAAAGGGCATTGGAAAGTTTTCTTTGGGATAGGCATGATTGATATCATGAAAGTCTGTACAGATGCGGATAGTGCCCTGTCTTTTGTTAACAGGGACGGGGTTCGACACCCATGATGTATATGCGATGGGGTATATGAAACTTGCAACGCATAATTTTTCAATTTTGGATTTGATGGTTGTCACTTTGGATGGGTGTAGTGAGCGTTTATTTCGTCATATAGGTGTGATATCAGGCCATGTGTCTATACGATGTTCGACAATAGAGGGATCAAGGCCGAGCATTTCTGTGTATGACCAGGAAAAAATGTTCAGGTATTCCTGGAAGAGAGCTTTGGAAGCTATGAGTTATTTAGGAGAGCATGTGGCACCGATGGTGATTTCCTCTATGATTCTAAGTTTGATGGAAATATCAATTTTGACAGTGGGAGAAATGTTGGCCGTGTTGCCTTCTTCAAAAGCGTCGGGGGCAGGGATAGGATTATTGAACCAATCTATATGCCCTGATGGGAGAAAGTATTTGGTTTCATTTGCATATATGGATTTTTGGTTAGGAGGCGCAAAGGCTTCCTATGAAATAAAGAGAGCTTGGTGATGGAGCAGATCCCATGGGCAATCAGGGGTAGTTAATTCCTCGAGGATGTCTTCATCACATTGGAACTGTCAAGAATATAGGGGATCCAAGGGAGTAACATTGGTGACTTTCACCGTGTGGTTGTCTTTTGGTGGTGATGATGTAGAGGGGATGATGCAAGGGGGTTGCGATGGTTCACTTGACATAAACCAAATATCAAGATACTGTGGGTTGAAAATAGTAGTCAAGCGTAAGATTTCTGTGAGGAAATGAGTTGTAAAATTCGGGGGATTTGGGGGTAAATCCTCCTCTAGGCTATCTATGAACCATGGAGGAGTGGGAAGTCCCTCAGGCTCGGGGGACAAGATATAAACAATATCAGGAGAGGGAGTAGAGGGAACTACTATCATCACCAAAGGTGTGGTGATGGGGGGATTTTGAATAAGGGCCAATTGACGACGCCTGTATTCAATAATCATGGCACACTGGTAGGTGAAGTGATCTAGTTATTCACAGAGGGAGAACGTACATATCATTCATTCATTGACTGAGGTTGTGACATAGTGGATGTCAGTGACATGTGTTTGAGGTGACATGGATGGAGGGGGTTCTTTCTAAAAGATTTGGCTTACTGCCGCTAGTGTTTGCTGAAATTGAGGTAGTGTCAGGAAATGGTGGGTGTAATGGCCATACTATGAATAGATAGCACATGAGAATTTGGTTCACATAATTTTGCTACCTGTAGTAGGGGATGAAGTGGTGGTAGTACTAGGTGAACTGGAGGAAGCGACGAGTGGTGTTGTTTCCTGAGGGAGTTGAATTAAATTGGGTAGCTCAGGGAAAGATGGGCATTTATTAGTGGGGTGTCTGTATTTTTCGGATAGTGCACAAGGAGGATGAACTCATGGGGGAAGTGGAGCAATGGGATCTTTCTTATTTCGTCTGCCTCCATCTATAGCAGTGATGCTAGTGAGTGGGGCTAAGGGTGGTGCGGTTGTAGTAAGTATTGGAATCTGCATCAGGATTCCTTCTGTTTGGAGAGGTAGGGATGGTTGAGGGACCATCTCAGGTGGATGTAGATACCATACTAGGATTTCCAACACCATATTGGAAAAGGTAAGTGTTGCATCTACCTGGAAATATTGTACACCCGGTGGGGGGTAAAATAAGGGGATTTGAGTAATGGCTTGGGGGACTGTCTCCCAAACTGGTATGTGGCCCTGTGGGAGAGTAAATTCAAGAACAGGTGGAGCTGGATATTTCTCAAGGGATTCCTAAGGAAGGATCTCTATGACGAGTGGGATGTCAGATAGTAAGGAAGTCTTTGTGGGAGGAAGGGTATATCTAGTTTCTGTTCCATTAGATGAGATGACACAGGCTTGTGCTGAGGGATGTATAAGCAGTGGTGCTCCATGGTATGCCCCTAGCAAGGATGGGTCTTTAAAATATTTGGCATCCATCTTGATGAGTGGGTAGGCATCAGGATTAGTGTGGACAAAAGGTAAGATGTTATCGATGTTGGAGGAAGGGTTGGGCTCATAATGTGATACTTGGTCGATGGTGATGATCTTCCTGTTATGGGGGAACATCATTGTGTGAAACACAGAAGAGGATACAAACTTCATAGCGTACATGTAGTTATTGTTATCACTGAAATTTCGTCCGCACAGGGCGACAAGAACTCAACATCATCAACACAGAAAAACAATCATCCATGGCACAAGGATTAACTCCACAGCACATCAAAAGGGCCAAAACTATACAAAGTTGGCTAAAAAGA
>SNQJ01S0111489.1:17240-27310 GCA_010110895.2 Picea sitchensis | reverse complement strand
ATGCTCATGTTGTTATTTAATTCTAGTTTAATTCTTGTTAATATCTTTACTATTTTCTTTCTAACCTTTTGCATTGCAGCTGTCATGCCTATCAGAGCCCAAGTAGGCATGTAAGTGCTTACTTTTTGCTCACTCATTGACGAAAAGAGCACGAACAGTTATGTCCAAACAAGATGTTGTAATCGAGCGGAGCATCGATAACTTCAATGTCAATGAGGATAGTCTTGTCCCTGAGTTCAACGGGAACATTTTGAAAGATACCTTCAGGAGAGGATGGTCGTGCATCATAAGTTTTCAGAGTGATGGTGGATGGTATGAGCTTGGGGGAGCCAAGTTTATGCCATATGGTTTTGGACATGATGCTTGTGTATGCACTTTCATCAATGATGCAGTGATGAACTGTGACGTTCCATATTTTAACCGGTATTTGGAAAGGGACCAAAGTGAGGAGACGAGGTTCCACACTATCAAGATCAAATGTGATGAGTCGAGTATCAACAGGGTCGAATGCCCCTAGGGTGGAGAGTAATGACTTCTATTGAGAAGGACAGGTTTGAATAACTTCTAAAACTAACATGCAACAGGAGATTGTGCCAAGTCATTGACCAGACTATAATTGTGGGTCACCCTAGCCTGAGGGTTGTTGACATTCCATCGTAAGGGGATGTGAGGAATATGAAGGGGTGTTTCAGTATTAGGGCATGAAATCATCAAAGGTGGTCCAGTTGTGGCTGGAGCTTCTTCCGAGGTAGTGCGAGTACGGTCAGGGGGTGTGTTGTATTGATGACTACATGTTTGTAGAAGAACTTATTCCTTGCTAGTGAGGACGATAGTGTGATCTGTAGAAGTGCTCAGGGTGGGATATTTTCCCATCCGTGGTGGGGTGGGATGCATCTCCTATTGGGTATTCATCACCCCTTGGTGTGGAATGGGTTTTTGCATCACGACTGGGGGTGGTTGATACACATATTGTTGTGGGGCTTGCTGAGGGGAAGGCAGTTCTAGGGGACATGGTCCATTTCTGGATTCTTTCATATGTTTAAATTCGGTGATTTGAGGGAAATGGTGAGAATAATGGCCATTCTCATCGCAAAGGTCACAAGGGAAGTTTTTACGAAGATTGTTTTTGTTCTTCCCTGGGTGTTTGTTATTATTTCCCCCTTGGGGGTTTTGGTTCCCTTGATTCTGGTTTCCCCCGACAGGTTGGTTTTGTTGGGGGTGATTCCCTCATGGTCATGAATTATTGTTGTTTCAGTTTTTTCCTTTCATTTTGGCATTATTCGACTGATGGGTTGAATTTTTCATATTCAGTTGTTTGAAATTATGGACTTGCTGAACGGGAAGGGTTGAACAAATTTAACCCCAACATGTGGTTTTCCTTGTGGAGAAGCAATGGGTTTGGGAGGACCAGGAAATGGGAAGTATGGATTATGTTGTGGCAATGATCTGTAAGGTACATAGGAAGGCGTTGTTCTTTCGCTAGTGCTTAGGGTGTAAGTAGAGGTAGAGGTGTTTCCAAAACTAGGTTGAATAGTCGGGCGCATAATGGGTGCCAGAGGGGGTCCACTTATGGGTGGAGGGAGGGCAATAGTGTATGGTTGTTGATAATGGGGAGAACGATAATAAGGGGGTCCTCCATATATCGATGGATATTGAGGTGTTCCATAGATAGGTGGTTGTTGGAGGTGTGGATTGTGGTGTGTAGTGGTACTAATCAATCCATCCGCGGAGTGATACATCCCAAGTTTGTCCTAGCCGAATGGCACAAGTCTCGGGGCATCAGGTAGTACCGTATATAATTATCCTGACTATGAATAAATGAGTTTGAACTATTGATCCTTGTTTATGGATTCTTCTTCAAACTAGGGGAAGGTGACCACCACATCCTTGGCAAGAAGGGAAACAAGTGATTTGAGAAACCAATTAAGGCATTGTTGCTTGGTGGCTTCAACTTTGCATAGACTACGTCACCGATGCCATTCGTGAATGTGGTCAACGATGTCTGTGGCAGATGTTTGTTTAAAATCTAAGAGCCATTCGAGACCATTGTCATGATGGATTGGGAGTTGAAAGAAGTTCAAAAATGATTTGGCCAAAGATTCAAAGGTCACGTGGGACCCATATTTTTCTTCTACATACCACTTGGATAATGGGACAGTGAGTGTACGTTGAAATAACCTCAAGTGGACAGATTCATCCATGATGTTGTTTTAAGAGAACCATAAGTGGAAGGTCATGATATGGTTGGTCGGGTCATATCCCACTTTTCCTTCAAACTTTGGGATGTCTGAAGGGAGTTTGGTAGGCATTGTAGGCCATGTGGGGTCGTGAAATATAGGATCATTGGTGAGTTTAGTCAGATCCGGTATGTTGAGGGAAGCCAAGTATGGCATCTGGGGTGGTGGTGGAGGATTGAATCCCATCATGGTGGGAATGTTTTGTGTACCTGACCCATAGGGAGGGTTAGTTCCAGCCATGGTGTGAGTGGTTTATGTACCTGACCCGTGAGGGGGGTTAGGTGGGGTTGTACTTCCCCCTTAGGAAGAAGTTTTCCCCCCTCTTTCGTGTAAAGGAGAGAGAGTGGACATTTGACCTTGGGAAGTGGACCCTAGTAAAGTGGAACCAAGAAAAGTGGATCCCAAGACAGTAGCACTCACAAGGGTGTGAGAAGGTGGAGTCGATGAGTTGGCAAGACTAGGAACTCCTCCTAGAATAGGAGGGATATTTAGAAATTTTCTAGAACGACGGGGATTCTGTGGGTTCCCTATGATGTCCGACTATTAAACTGGATGTGTCGAGAATGGGATGAGAGAAATAAATGAACAAGAGTATTTTCTATAATTGTTTGAACCTTCACAATATATCTCACAATCGCATGTAATCAAAAGAGCATCATACATAAATCAATTGATAAAGAAGCATACATGTGGATAGGTGGATTTTTTCTGCGTGGGAGAACAAAGAAAACAAATGCTCGTGTCCTAAAAGACGTAACGTCCTTCTTCTCAAATAGCACTGGACCTTCCAATAGCACTCATCAGTGGGGTCTGAAGCCACCGGAAGAGGAAATAGTGAAAGATGAAGTAATCAGTTATAATGAGGGGTAGAGGGTGCATATCCCAAAAGAGCTGGTGATATTTCCCAATAGCCACACAAAATCTGATCAAGGTGCAATTGCATCCCAAAATTTCCACCTGGGTAGATGTCCTAAAAGTTGGTCACTAGGTACCTCGGTCAAAGTGTGGCATTTAGATTTTTGGCCTCAGAAATGGGTAACGGGATGGATCTCGTCCAAGAGGTAGGTGCCTCAAGGGGGGACACACAGAACAACCAGACCTCAACCTTCAACCTTTCACGGGTATCACCCTACCTCATGGTGTAGGAACACTTGACTTGGAGGATTTAAAAGTTCCCTATTTGTCAAATTCTAATGTTTGAATATGTGAGAACCAGATAACGGGGATTTATTTGGATGATTATCCCCGAGATCCTACCTAGACTAAAAAATTTCTTTTGGCACCTCCTGTGGAAGAAAACTTAGTGAGTTTTTAGAAAAAATTTAGATGTGGTTGTTTGAGATATTGGGGGTGTGAGCCAATCTCATTGAAATTAAATGGGAGTGGATAGTTTTGTCAAGAAAAGGGTGGGGAGTTTCAGAATCCCTTTGGAGGAAAATTACTTCAACCTCCATGATTAGAGATGAAAATGATGTGAGTGAGTAGTGACTTTGTGTGTGAACAAGTGAAAGTGTGCCAAAATGTTTTAATAAGTTAGGTGTCACCTTGCAGCATGTGGAATCCATGTGGTCCTTACAAGTCTTGATTACCTAATCTACTAGATGTCATTGGTACAACCTTGCAGAATTTTAAAGTCCCTAGAGAACTAGCTTGTGTACATATGGGTCCTTACCAATCCCTTAACTCCCTAGTGTAATTTAATCTAAGAAAGCTTCAAAAGACTATCCTAGATTGTGGACATGTGGGCATGTAATGGCCCATTACAAAACCTTTAAACTTCCCTAGTGATGTAATCTAAGAAAGTAGTTTCGAAACTATCTTATCTTTGTAGCATGTGGGCATGTATGGGCCCTTACAATTTAAGATGTGTTTTAAAAAGAAACTAAGAGGAGTCCAGAGGGGGTTGTTGTCCTCTCCTAAATATTTTGTCTTTGAAGGGAGATGAAATTTTCCCCTCAATCTTTTTTTTCTGATTCTCAAGATCGCTCTATGGTGCGAAAGAAGAGAATACTCTACGATTGAAATTTAATTTCTGGTCCCAATGCAAGTGTTTATATATGTGATATTTGAATGATTCCAAATTAATTTTTACAATCAAAGCAAGCCATCCATGTGGAAAAATGAGAGCAAAAAGAGGAAAAAATATGGATTTTAACCTCCTAAGTGCCTATGTTTTGACTAACCCTTCATGTGGAGAGGGAATCTAAGTGTGGTGCATATTACAATTTGCATAGAATCAAGCTTAAGAAGGCTTTGGGCCTTCAACAGATCACAAAAACCCTTACAATGTATGATTTTTTGGACAGATGTGCGAGTCGCAGAGTAGACAGAGGTGCATTTAGTGCCTATGCGCAAATAAAAAATAACTTTTTGATGCAGGTGCGCAGGATGCGCTGAGAAACACAGTGAGGTTGGCGCATGTGCTCAAAAGACGTGTTTGTGGGCTATTAAACTTGCACACGTTCTGATATGTGGTTGGGAAAAAACTTTCGAATGAAATTCTCTCAACTCAGCTCCGAATTTAGCTTTTTGCAGATAGGCATGGGCCAGTTATGGTTCCTGCAAGTTAAATAAACCAAAAATAAGTGCTCAAACAACCCAAATGGGGAGGAAATTGATACCTTTCCCCAGTGGAGTTGTCAACTTGTTGCATCCCTTACGTCACCTAAATGAGAAATATAAGGATGCTTACAAGTCCAGTTGGGTTAGCTGGACAAGACAATAGTGAATGCAAGAGTTAGAAACACCAAGCATATAAAATAAACAAAGAACTAAGCTAATAACAATAAAAGAAACTAACCTAGAGTGCATAAGGGAAATAGAACAAAAATAAACAACATTCATGCCACAATGGATAAGTTGTATTACTAGGAAAACACTAAAGAGAAAGGGAGACATATGGGTCCCCTCTTCCTCCAAGGGAGGGCTCTTGAACCCCCAATGATTGAGCTCTTTTTACAAATAACAAGCTAGAAGGAAATGGTGAAGAAATCCAAAGCTCATTCACTCAAAAGGTGATGTGAATATCTCAATGAAATGGTGCTTGTATGCTCTTGATGAGGAAAGAGGATCCTCCAAGAGAATATAAGCAGCATAACAATACAAATGAATTCTTTGGAAATATAGTGCACCCATGGCCTCTTTTTATAGCAAAGATTTGAGGCATTAATCAACCAGTCTTTAGTGTGAGCAAGGGGCTCTTTAGGGCACCCTTAGGTCTTTGACCAGCCCCCCACTCGGATTCATCTCGGATTTGGGTGTCAAATCGACTTGGGAGATGAACCAAAAGTGGGTGGAAGTCTGACCAAAATCACAAATGCATCATTTTGAGGTATGCGTGGCTTTTTGCGTCCACAGTCATGCATCAGGTGCATGTGCGTTTTTCCGACGTATTTCAACTATCGTACGTGCACGTGCTTCCTTTGTATCCTTAGCGCATGATGATTTTATAACCAATTGTATAGTTTTGTGCCCTTTGGAAATGCATTTTTTGGGCCATGGATGAACTAATGGGTGTTTGGAGATGTTGGATTCCTATAACCATTTGCGGACAAAATTTCAGTGATAACAAAGTTGGTGCTTCCAATGAATGTAATTCTTCAAGACATATAATAAAAAACATTATGTGGTTTTCTCCCTCTTTGGGTTTCCACATAAAACATTGGTGTACTATGTATGTGTCTGATTGTTCATTTGTTCATTGCTTATTTACTCTACAGTTATTGGATGATAATGCTACATTGATATAACACTTGGATTATATGGTTAAAAAAGATTAAATTTATCTATTACTGATTCACCCCCCCCTCTTAGTAATCCAAAAATTTATACTCTCCAAGTAGCTTCCTTAGAAGCATATTCTAGGCCACTTTCTCCACATAGCCACTTTTTCCAAATAGTCACCTGTTGGAATACTGGTTGTTGTCATTGATGTCAACCCTAGTCATGGGTTTTGGACCGTAAGATTGATAAAGGTATTTGGACATGAAGGACAATGCACATCCATATACAACACCCATGAATGGATAGTATACATCATCTTGATTCTGGTGGCATGTGGAATGTCACGTGGATCATCATGGTTGAGGAGAAATGAATTTTTGAAGATGACAAAGTGAATTGAAGAAGGAAGTACATGTAGGCCCTGAAGATAATTAAAGAAAAGTATTACAAAATAAGAAAGTGTCAAGTCGGTCCTAATGTTAAAATGAAGTGACATAAATGGTATAGATAAACATCATTATACAGTCATTTTGATAAAATTTGAATTTCAGAGGAAATAAGAAGTAAAGAAGGCCGGATTTCAAGGGAGGATGAAGACTTTTGGTGATGTGTTCTAAGGTATGTTATTTTCAGGTCATCTTACCATTTTTGCTATAAATTTTTTTATAGAACTATTCAGATGGTGAAATCGCTATGGTATTGAGAATACATATCAAATTACCTCTGGTAAAAATTTCATCTCTTGATTCACTATAATTATGGAGATACACTATGTGGAAGATAGGGTTTGTGATCAGTCCTAAAGCTAGTCAATAAATAGGTGTTCCAGGTAAAACAATCATAACGTCTTCATCAAGAATCCAAATGAAGTGGGAAAAGTTTCATTGGAAAGAGTACGGAATATATTTTCTTGTGTGAGAGTTTCAGAATCAAATGTTAAATATTGAGCATAGGGCATTATGTACACGTTTGTTCTCCTAAATAGAACAGAATTGAATAAAGTCTACCATTCTTTCTATAACTTCTTTTTAGGGAGGATTCAAGGAGTGGAAGTTGGAGGAGTTCCATAGAATAAATTGAGTAATATTATATAAAGGATCAGAGTACTCTAAGATTTAAAGAATTGCAGAAATTGAAGAAGTCTCAAGAAGCATTATCAGGTTCTATGTGATGATTGGTTGATGGTGATGATTTAATGTAAAGTTTTATTATCTCTCATATATTCTTGGGTGGAAGGAAGGGGCAAGGATGGAGGGTTCAACTCCCTCTTGATATTGGATGATTGTATCTTTCTCTTGGAGGTTTATCCCTCTATTTACATTTGGAAACTGTAGCTACCTTTGGAAGTCATTACTTCCCTTGAACAATAACTATTGATTATTTCTCATATATTGTGCATGGTTTATTGTGGTGTATTGGTGTAACTCTTATACTATTGTTCATTGCTCATTGGATATAGTTGAATAGTTTAATTATAAGTTGAAAATGGTTTTAAATTGTACTCGATACTGATTCGCCCCCCTCTCAGTATCCACATCACCTATGTCCAACTTTGCCCAATTTTCCACTTGTCCATGTATCCAATAGCCACTTGACCACTTAACCCATTTTCCTCATTTTAGGGTTAACCTTCTTATAATCACTTTCCATTATTAGAAAGTTCTCTATTTACTTTATTATTTAAATAATCCTCCTTGACTTTGTCACTTCCCTTTATTATTTAAATAATCCTCTTTGATTTTGTCAATTCACTTTATTATTTAAATAATACTCTTTGACTTTGTCCTTCACTTTATTATTTAAATAATCCTCTTTGACTTTGTCACTTCACTTTATTATTTAAATAATTTCTTCTTTACAAGCACTTTGACTTCTTTGACCTTTTGGGGTTTCAAGCCAATCATATGAGGGTCCTTCAACTTCGTAAGGCCATAAATATCAAACCGTGAGGAGTTATGTGATGGTCCACATACACCAGAAATGGAATGACATGTACTATCCATCTAGAATAGTATTACTTGCAAATATATCAAAACGCATACCATTATACATCAAACAAACTTGGGTCCATTACCCAAAACTTTGTGCTACTAGAATTTGCTACATGACTTTCTTCAAGGGTTGACATGAATGAAAACCAACCCAATTAATCAACAACATTGATGAGGAGTATAAGCATGAATGTTATCATGACTAAGTGTTGCCATCAATGTTGGTGTTACCATCAATGCCAAAGGGGGATATTGTCAGATAGTTGGCTTAGTTTGATGGACATTTGATATGGATTTTTGGTTTTCATCGATTTCATCCATTGTATATTGATATTGTAGATTGATCTCAAACCTTATTGATTGATGTCAACCCTTAGAAAAAGTCCGATAGAGAATTCTGGTAGCACAAAGGTTTGGGTAATGGACCCAAGGTTTTTTCATGTATAATGGTATGAGTTTTAATACATTTGAAGGTGATACTATTCTATATGAATATTACATGTCATTCCATTTCCATTGGTATGTGGAATGTCACATAACTCCTCATGGTTTGAGAGTTATGGCCATGTGAAGTTGGAGAACCCAGGTTTGGGTAATGGACCCAAGTTTGTTTGATGGATAATGGTATTAGTTTTGATATATTTGTAGGAAATGTTATTCTATATGGATATTACATTTCATGTCATTTCTAGTGGTATGTGGAATGCCACACAACTCCTCATGGTTAGAGAGTAATGGCCATGTGAAGTTGGAGAACCCTCACGAGTCATCTAGAAGCCCCAAAATGCCAAAGTAGTCAAAGTGGTTGCAAATAAGAATTTATTTAAATAATAAAGTGAAGTAATGAGTGTACTATAATTCAAGGCGGATACAAAAGAAATTGTTTAAATAATAAAGTTAAAGGAGAAATTACTAAGTGGACAAGTGGTTACAAGTGGGTTAGCCCTAAAATAAGGAATGTGGGTTAATATGGTTAGAAGATAATTTAAATAATAAAGTGAAGTGATGAGTGTAATATAAGTCAAAGTGGATACAAAATAAATTATTTAAATAATAAATTTAATGGATAAATTACTAAGTGGAAAAGTGATTAGAAGTGGATTAACCCTAAAATAAGAAAAGTGGGTTACGATGGTTAAAAGGTAACCCCTTGAGGAAGCTACGTGAAAGTATAAATAAGAGGCAAGGCTCTCTCATTTTAAACACACTTGAGAATATTGAATATCCACAAGTGATTGAGGTAACCAAAAGATATCTAATCCGAATTTCAGAGGGAAGGTGAAGTAAAGAAGGTCGAAATTCAAGGGAGGATAAATTCTTTTGATGATGTTTTCTAAGGTATGTTATTTACAAATCATCTCACCATTTTCACAATAAATATTTTTATAGAATTATTCATATTGTAAAATTGGGAGGACATTGAGGAAACATATCCAAGTATCTTTTATACAAATTTAATCTTGTGGGTCATTGTATTTTTGGAGTTACACTCCGTGGAAAATAGGGTTTGTGGTTAGTCCTAAAACTAGTCTAAAACAAGTGTTTCAGATAAAAATGTCATAAATTCTTCATAACAGATACAAATTTAGTAAGACCAAAAGTATTGGTTATATTGTAGTCTATAGTATTTTTTGTACCATTTTTCGATCCATACAAGAAATATTACATGCGGGGCACGCTCTACAAATTCACTCTCTAGAATAAGCCAAAATTCAACAAGGTATGCCATTTTTGCTATAACTCATTTTATGAGAGGTTCCAAGTAGTGAAACCTAGAGGAAGTGCATAAAATACATTGAAGAACATTGTGTACCATTTTCAGGTATTTATTCATTACAGGTACATAGTTATGATTATTGCAAGTTAGGGTTGTTGACTAATCCAAAATTAGTCATGTGAGACTAAAGTAAAGTTTGATGAAAATGGTAGTCTCTTGTTGTTAAAGTTAAGGAAGGTTTGCAGGCATGTGATCATATACACCAGGTCTATTACAGAGTTACAAATCATATTTGGATGATGAAATTGATGAGGGATTTTGGTTGAGGTACATGTTGGATACATGGTTGAGACAAGTAGTTGATGAGTTGGCACATACATGAGGTGTATAGTTGATGATGTT
>SNQJ01S0111489.1:5581-17190 GCA_010110895.2 Picea sitchensis | reverse complement strand
TGAGTTGGCACATACATGAGGTGTATAGTTGATGATGTTGGTACATATTAATGAGTCATAGTTTATGTGTATTTGATGCATGATTGGTACACATTTGGTTCATGGTTAGTGCACTTTTTTATGGTACATGTTTATTATAGGTTGAGGTACATGTTGGTGCATGGTTGATGCACTTGTTTATGGTACATGTTGATTACAGGTTGAGGTACAGGTTGGTGCATGGTTGATGCAGTTGTTTATGGTACAGGTTGATTACAAGTTGGGGTACAGGTTGGTGCATGGTTGATGCACTTGTTTATGGTATAGGTTGAGGTACATTTTGATGTATGGTACATGTTGGCACAAGTTTTGGTACAGGTTGTTATATGTTGATTACAGGTTGATTGGTACAGGTTTACAACAATATATATCACAGTGATAGTGTGACAGTGGTTCCATCATTCTACTTCTACGTCAAGGTAGTTGGACGGGGCAATGACATGTGGTTGTAGCTAGAGAACATAGGGGGTTGTAGCCTCCTTCTGGTTGTGGCCATATAATTGGGGAGTTGGAGCTTCCCTCAAGTTGTATATTGAGAAGCTAGGGGGTTGTATCCTCCTTTTGGTTGTAGCCAGAGAATTGGGGAGTTGGAGCTTCCTTCAGGTTGTAGCCTGAGAAAATAGGGGTTGGAACCTCCTTCCAATTGCAGTTGGAAAATAAAGGAAGTTGGTGCTTCCAATGAATGTAATTCCTAAATACATATAAGAAAAAAAATTATGTGGTTTTCTCCCACTTTGGGTTTCCATGTAAAAACACTGGTGTACTGTGTATGTGTATGATTGATCATTTGTTCATTTTTATTTACTCTACAACTATTGGATGATAATGCTACATTGATATAACAGTTGCATTGTGTGGTTAAAAAGGATTGAGTTTCTCTATTACTAATTCACCCCCCCTCTCAGTAATCCAATAGTTACTTCCTAAACTTTCTCCCGTAGTTGGTTGTCCTTGATTGGACCCCTGACCTGTTGCTCCTCTTCCACTAAAATTTGGTTGTCTATACATTGATGTTCTTTTAGGTGTATTAGTTGCACATGGGGTTGTAGGTTCCACACTGATGGTGATCTAGTCTAGAGTTTTGCCTTCTATTCCTAACCCTATACCTCTTGTTTTCCTTTAATATGTTGCGTGCAGGATTTCCTCAATATACTCCATAACCCAGATATCCTCTACCTCTTCTTCATCTCTTGCTAATCCCTCTCTATCGACTATGGCCCTATTTTTTTTATTCATCTTATATTGGTAAGGTCTACCATTGCACGTATTTCCAACTATTTCCATTATCTTCTTTGTTTGGTCCTCATCCATCATTATTGGGTCTATGGACTCCTTCTGCTTCCCCTTCTCCATCTTCTTGTCCATATCTCAAACTCTTTTCAGTGCTTCCCCGCCTTCCCCCATGCGCACAGGGAAGTTTAGCTGTCTGATTCCATGGTTATCACACCTTTGTCATACAATAAAATATTTATAGAAGTATAAAGTGATCTAATGTACCTACCTCTGGGTCCCTTCAGAAATTCCTCCTCTACAGCAAGGTAGGAATTCACAATATCAACTGCAAACTCAATGATAAACCCTCCAATAATATTGTCTAACCAAAAATCTAATGCACGTCTAAATTATTATTGAATCGATGTAAGTGCACGATATCCACTGGATGCCACTCTAGCTATCTGATCCGATTCATAGGATAGTTTTCCTTCAATATCAATAATGACTACTGCAACAGATGCGGAAAATCACAGAACAATACCTCATGAAAATCACTAAACACATATTTATCGAGATATTTACGCGGTATGCACTTAGGGTTTCTTTTCTCCTTCTGCGCAAACTCGAGTTCCTCTATCCTTAACCATATTTCAATATCCTCTTTCATTGGATTCCATGCCTTGAAAATTCCCTTCTATGATTTCATCCTCCATGATTTTCTTCCACATATCTCATTCACTCAATCTTGTGCAGTTTGTCCCGGAAATAGAACCATCTATTGGACACTTGGGTTGACCCGGGTTTTGATCTCAAATAGGTTTCCAACAAAAACCTCAAAGCTATTGACCCTCCCAGTAAACCAAAAGGCAACTTTGTGCATGGAGTGCACAACACAGTCTCACTTGAGATAGCTTTATGGGGGACTACAATACTCAGGTGTTTGCAGTCTAGGAAAGAGTGGGGACTGTGTTTTGATTCTTTTTCATATGCATAAATCATCATTAAACTATGCATGCATGTTGTTATAATCATATTTAACCATTCATTCTTTAAGTGGTGATTAAAATAATAGTAAAATCAATCCTTCATAACACATAGAACACAGTATTTTACCGTGGTTACCCCCCTGGGGCTACGTCCACAAATATTTGGCTCTTCTACTCTTTTATTCATTCTGCTGCAAAATTTGGGTTTTATGCATTAAATATTTAGGATTACAATAAAAAGGAGGGTAAGTACCCTCTGGGAGGCTAACTAGATCACATCAGGCTCCACAGCTTGTGACCTAACCCTAAAAAACTAGCTTATTCAACTCCATAACCATAACAATAACCAAACTCACAATAATCAACAATTGAACCCCAAACCTAGACCTCCCAGGTATTTATTTATACTACTCTACTAGATTATAATTGTTACAATATTGTCAAAAACCCTAACCCTAACATGGTTAGGTCTGTCTACATGCATGCCACACTTCTTTTCCTCCTGCATGTTTCCTTTCCTTCTTTTTCTGCATGTTGGTTTTCTTCCACCTATTGCACGCGCTCCAAAAATAGGTATTCTCTTCCAAAAATAGATCTTTCTCCAAAACTAGTCCTACACCCAAAATAGATCCTTCTCCCAAAATAAGTCTGTGCTAACAACTTCCATTTCTTCTCCACCACTTTCATCTAAAGCACTGTTTTCCTCCTTGGACTAAAGACTATTTTTCTTGTGGAAGTTTTATTTTCTTCAAAAGGACATTTCTTATCATAGTGTCCTATTCTACCACAATTGAAGCATTTAAAAGGTAACTTACCTTTGAATTTATTGGTTCCCCTCTTGAGCCTCCTTACGAAATGTGCTTCTTCTTCATCTAATTCATTGCATGGCAATTCTTCTACCTTGTTTTCTGTGTTCCTTGTTTTCTTCATGGATTTAAAATATGCTTCCCTATTTGGTTGTCCATTTTTTGTATTTGTTCTCATTTCATATGCATGGGTCCCACGTAGTTCATCCATTATCATTTTGGTCAAACCCCTAGTTTCTTCAATGGTCGCTACCTTGGCATCATATCTTAAAGGAAGTGATCTCAACACTTTTTGTACAACCAATGATTCTTTGACTTCTTCTCCTAATCCTGTGATGGAATTGAAAACTGCATCTACTATGAGGAAATAGGTTGCAATATCTTATTTTTCATTCATTTTCATATTTTCAAACCGTGCTCTATGTCATTGAAGCTTGACCTGCTTGACTTTTGGATCGCCTTCATAAATATTTTGAAGTTTATCCCAAATCTCTTTAGTTGTGCTACAACCCATAACCTTGCTAGAAATATTTTGTGTCAATCCACTTATTATAACATGCCTAGCCTTTAAATTACAACTCATTAATTTATTTTCATCTGGATCAATTGGATTATTTTTCAGAACTTTATATCCATTGACAACTGCAAATCATATATCCACACTTAAAGGAATTTTGTTGCTCCAATATGCATAATTGTTTCCATCAAATGGTGGAATCCCATTTGGAATGTGGCCTTCGATTGTTTCTCATGATCTTCCTTCTAGTGATTATAATGTTCTAAAGGTAACCTACTCTGATTCCAATTGTTGATACTAAGAGGGTGGTGAATCAATATCAATTATAATTTAGCACCTTTTAAGGCCTTAACTTTTCAATCAAATAAATGCATCCCAATATACAGTAAAGATAAGAAGAGCAAATACACAGTGCACAAAAGATTTATGTAAAAATCAAAATGGAATAAAACCATGGAATGATTTTATTATATAATAACAATATTACATTCATAGAAATCTACAACTTCCAATATTCTCTTGCTCCAACTGGAAGGAGGCACTAAACCCCTTATTTATAGGCACCAACCTGAAGGAAGATATAACTCTCTAGATTCTTTAGTTCTGGATAGAGGGAGGCTCCAACCCCCTTTCCTTACCCCTTCCTTCCACCCTCAAATATGTATATAAAAGAATCAACATGTCATTATCACTTTCACTGTCACTGTCACTGTCTCTGTCACTGTCATTGATACATCACCATCATAAAACTGGGTCCACATAGAGATCCTAGGTCCATATGGGTCCACATATAAAACCCAACAACCACATGAAACCTATGCCAATATATCGAAGGATACATCTCAAATAATGTGCCAAAATCTCCAAAATACGAGCATCAAATCATGTGCCAAAAACTCAAAAATATGAGCCTCAAATCATGTGCCAAAATATCCAAAATATGAGCCTCAAATTATGTGCCAGAATCTCCAAAATATGAGCCTCAAATATTGTGTAAAATACAAACCCTAAATGCATGAGAACTTAGGTCATAAATCCTTACTCAACTTCTCCATCAAGAGAGAAACAACTTCCATACTATAGCGAACCCATAGCAATGATCAAAACATCCTAAAAATATCCATCAAAAGAGCTCCTTATCCTCCTTGTACCTTCACTAACAAACTTCTGCTAACATATCACAATCTTGAATAATGAAAATGAGAGGTTCTTAATGTGTATTTAGGACCGACCTATAACTTCTTATTTGCAACACTTTTAGGGGAAAATTCACATGATCATCTTTAAGAGGGCATGTCTACTCAACCACGAGGAACCACGTGGCCTGCCACCTATCATTGTAAATGGCTTGATGAAGGATATTAATACATGGAGGTTTTTCATGCATTTGTAGTGTCCTTCATACTCTTTTTCTTCAAACAACTTCGGGGCTTCCTAACCACACCTTTGGGGGTTTCTTGTGGGCTTCTTCAAAGCATCTTTCTGTGAGGGTCATGCTTAAAGATATGCCATTAGGGGACCACTTTGGAAACTCCTTCGAGTAAAACCATAGAATTCTTCACCAATGAATGACTTTGACATCAATTACAACACCATTCAATGACCAAACACGTCTCCTCCTATGAAATTTAAATGATATGTACAATGTTTGTCTTGAAATCCAATACTTGAAAGAATCAAATGAAAATACTTTCTATCATCATATATTTGTTACATTCATAAGAAAATCCATCTTTTCATCTTATAATCCCTTAAAATTAAGAAGCATGATACACTTAAAAATAAAGAATATTGAAATGACCTACCTGAAAGACAAGTTGTCATGAATCAATGTGCACTCTATTTCTTCTCCACTTTGGTCATGTGCTCTTCTCTCCCACCTAGTGAAAAACTAAATTGTAAATAGATCATTGGAAGGATTTGAAGTAGCATACATTTTACCAGTTTTCCTCATCGATGAATCCTTCTCAAAAAGATTAACAAATGTAGAGAATGGTATGAAAATTCCACTATGCACATAAATCCACCTTTTTCTTTCATTCCAAATTGTTGTTGGCATGTTTATAGGAAGAGTGTGCTTGTCATTGATGGCAAGAACAACAACAATGATGGCATGATCACAGGAAGAGGGTGCAGAAGGAATCAAATATCAAGAGGAATAGTGTGAGTTTTCATAAGGTATCAAGGTCAGGAGGAATAACGCAGAGTTGCATCCAAAGCGCAAGTGTGTGCTAGGGATGAGGTCTAAGAGAAGGACTCATAGGAGGAGAAAATATTGAGACCCATGAACACTTATAAAACCTTCTAAGTCATAGAGATCAGCAAGATCAGGGGGAAGAACGATAGTGGTCATTGGATCACCCATCCTGAATAGTCAATGACCATTATATCAGCGTCCAGTGACCAGAGCAAGTGCAAAGGAGAAGTACAGACATGATTCATTGGATCTGAGCATCAAGGATCAATAGTCATTGGATCCATAAATAAATTCAATAAGGTTAAGCCTTTGGTGAGAATAGGAGAGAGGACTTGTCAAAGTCCCAAAATCCTGAAGTAAGAAGGGACCGTCCATCGTCAAGATTGATAGGTGGCACATGATCCTCAAGTTCGGAGAAAATCACTTCGAGGATTTTTCAATTTGAGACTTGAAAAAACTGAAGTCCAAAGAGATGGAGAGCCAGAGTAAATGAAATTCGTCAGATCATTTTTAAGTACAAGGACATGATAAGCCAGAAGAAATGGATTGCAGAAATATCGAGTCATCGATCTAAGATCATGATCGATGAACGACATTGACTTAAGATATAAATATGCGAAGAGGTTACGCTCCAGAAAGTTTGAGATATGAAATATCCTAAACCCAGAAATCTAAAATGAATAAGGACCATCGGATGTGGAGGACATACGATGACCATTGGATCAGGGTCATCGATCAATAGACCACGTCATCAAGGACATGGATCAAACCACGTCTACAAGGAAATGTGGCAGACCATGTCAGCATGACTACGTCAGCAAGGACACGTGGCACAATCAAAAGATGACAAGTGTCAAGTGGATTCAACATTTCAGGTATGTGCAAATCAAAAATTTGAGTGACACGTGGCAGCTACTAGGCTCATGACATGTCATCAAGTGAAGTAAGTAAGTGACATCGCTCTGGGGGTTTTACTTCGGGAGCCTTACCACTAGAAAATGACAAACGCTATGAAGTCTCCAATGCCGAAGTCCTAAAGTAGACACGAGACATTCCATCTAAAAGATCACTTCGGTAGCATTCTCATTCGTCGATCTACTCCAGTGGAAGGATAGTGTAAGTTTAAATCCCTGAAGTCCAAATACGCAAAAGGATCATGATCATTTATCCGAAAGGGACACGTGTCAGTGGATTGTCAGCTCCTGGAAAAATCAAAGGAAGGTTGAGAGGTTGGAAAGTTGAGATTTACGAACCCCGAATACCTGAAGGTATTGTGATCATTGATTCGAGAAGACCATGTGTTATTAGATCGTGGACTCTGGGTGAAATTCTCCAGGAGAAAGTAGATTTTGACAATCGAGACTCCCGAAACTTGAAAGGAAAAATCGATCTCATCCGTTGGTTTGGAGAGCCACATGTCACTTGGTCGTTGAGATTAAGGATCGCACATTGATGGAGGAAAGAAGGAAGGATAAGTCAACAGATCGGATCCATTAATCGAGGAGCACCATCAATATCATGATATTGATGGTCCCATCACATTGCAGGGCTAGAACATGCTTGGGTCTTAATTTTTCATGGGTGGGCCGCAATCAGAACCACTATTTTGGAGAAAGGATGCAGGGAGGCTCGTAGTGAATTGTGGGGTGAAAAGTGGGTTGCCCTCAAACTGCCTATGGGAACACCCACAATCGCATGGTCACATGAATTTCACATACCAATGTCATATTGAGAAATGGATCTATCACTCACTATACCAAGATCGGGAAGGGCCACTTGAATAGGTGTTTGATCACCGCCAGTGGTCACGTGAAGGAAGGGGATTAGAAGCCAAAGAGGTCATAATTGACTGGTTGTAACTCCCAGAACAGAGTGATTGTCACTGCCATAGAATTCAAAGAGGATCAAGGTGATCGATAGAGGATATGAAGAGTCTCGAGGTAACTACTAGTGGAATGAAGACTCATCATAGAGACAATTGACAGATGGAAAAGTGTCGAAGTCTGTGACTGCAACAGAAAATATAAGCTCAAATGTGATAGAGGAGACGAAGGGTATCACTTCCAGAGAAGGAAAAGAATCTCTGGATAATCCATTGATGATGAGCAGACTCAGAATAACAGCCAAAGAAGATGATGAGTTGTGTGGATGATCTGGCAGAGGAATTGGCATGATATATATACGCAGAACAGAGAAGAGATGGTGGTTTTTGTTGAGTGTTATTCATGCGGGTAGAAGTATGTTGTGTGTAGGAGCTGAAGAGCATGTAAAGGAATAGTGCATAGAGGGGACATGGAGCACAGAGCATAAAATGCAAAAGAATAGAATGTGCAAGGTGGGTGAGGAGTAAGACACCGATGCAGGTAGAGCGAAGCAGTGTAGCAGAACAGTGATGAGACTGGCAAGCCATTGATAAACACTGTATCACTATAATAACTATCAGTAAGAAAATATTTATATTTTAGGGTGCTAGGGAGGAGTGTTGTCCTATGCATTTCGAGTGGATTCTTGAACACAAGGAGTTGTAGCTTCCATCTGGTTGTAGCCAGAAAAACCAGGGTGGTAGGGTGGTGTAAGGGAGAACTATTGTTCTCTATTATACAGGTTGGTGCTTGTGTAAATGGAAGTTGGTGCTTCCATCCAGTTGGTGTTGGAACACTCAGGGAGTTGGTTCTTCCTTCTAGTGGGTGCTAGAGAAACCAAGGATTTGGTGCTTCCTTCT
The DNA here is from genome assembly GCA_010110895.2 of Picea sitchensis. Lineage (NCBI taxonomy): Eukaryota > Viridiplantae > Streptophyta > Pinopsida > Pinales > Pinaceae > Picea > Picea sitchensis. Next base: position 8,708 of record SNQJ01S0111489.1, on the reverse strand, counting down.
AGTGGGTGCTAGAGAATCCAGAGAGTTGGTGCTCTCAGCAAGTTGTAGCTTGTAAAATAGAGGTGGTATCCTCACAATGAGTTGGTGCTCATAAGAATGACAATGTACATAAAATAAATATTACTTATCATATCAAGATGAAGAGGTTTTTCCCTTTATGGGTTTCCTTAGGAAAAATATGTCTATGTATATTTCATGTGTGTGATTGATGTTGAATATTCTATTTCTGTCTTCCTTGCATTATTGTGATCGTCATTGAGTGTTCTGTAAAGAATTTAAAATGGGAATAATTGTTTAAGCACAGTAACAATTGATTCACCCCCCCTCTTGGTTGTCCAACAATTGGTATCAGAGTAAGTTCCTTTTATTAAAGGTATATCAGTAAGCTTAAACATGAAAAGTCATGAAGGAACTTCAACCAATAAGGTCCCCCTATTCAATGTAACAAACTTTGGCTTCTGGAAGTTTAGGATGAGAACCTACATAATGGCTTTAGGTGAAGATGTATGGGATGTGGTAGAGAATGTTTATGTAAAGCCAGTTGTACTAGCTAATAAGGATGACAAGCTAGAATTCAACTTCAACTCTAAAGCTATGAATTATATTCTGAGTGGGCTTGCAGAAGAAGAATTTTTAAAAGTTATGCACTTAGAATCCACCAAAGCAATGTGGGACAAACTTGTTAGCAGTTATGAAGGTAATGAGAAGGTAAAGGATGCCAAGCTTCAAATCTACAGATTACAGTTTGAACAATTAAATATGAATGAGGATGAGACAGTTAATAAATTTTTCTTAAGAGTTGAGGATCTTGTGAATGCCATGAAAGGTCTTGGTGAGAAGATTGAAGACGTGTTTTTAGTTCATAAGATATTAAGATCTTTGCCTGATAGATTCAATCCAAAAGCTTCTGCAATAGAAGAACTGAATGATCTTAAGACTTTGTCTATTGATCAACTCCCAGGAACTCTATCTACTTATGAAACGGGGATTAGTAAAGATAAATCTACCACTAGAGAAGCCTCATTAAAAGCAAATAAGAAAGAGGATTCTGAGCCTGATGAAATTGAAGAAACATTTGTGAGAAGACTAAAGAAAAGATTAGTCAAATACCAAGGAAAGTCTCCCTTCAAGTGTTTTAACTATGGAAAGATTTGTCACTTTTCATATAAGTGTCCAACCAAGAAGAAGGACTAGAACTCTGAAGGTGAAGAGAAGTACAAATCCAAAAGATTTGATAAAAGGAAACGTTTATGTGTAAACAATGATGACTCTTCAGAAGACATAGATAGTGACTCTTCCTGTGAAGATAAGGTAAATGAATTCATGCTTATGGACAAAGAGGATTATGATAATTAAATAATTGGAAGTGATGTTAATGATGAAGAAGCTATGGTTGACTTGGAAGGAGAGCTAATCAACACTTTGGAAGAGATTGACAGACTCAGATTTAAGAAGAGAAAGAAAAAACAATTGCTGATACAGTTCGAGAAAGACAGTAAGAAACCTGATGCAGGATTTTCTCTGCTAAAAGTGGAATTAGAAGAGGCAAATAAAATAGAAGACATTATGAAACAACTGTTATCAGAAAAGAAGGAAAGATGTGAAGCTCTGGAAAAACAGGTAGTGAAAACTAGAAAACAGTCAGAGAATTTTAAAGCATTGTATCTCCAAAATATTCCAAGCATTAAAGCCTCGGCAGAACTAAACAAAATTCTGAGCAAACAGAGACATACTTTGTTGAATACTAGTTTAGGTTATGTAAGTGGTTCAAGCAACAAACAACCAAAAAGAAAAGATACAGTAAAGATGATCAAGTTCCAAGTCAGGAGACAATCAAAACATGGGAGTACTCTGGCAGCATAAGATAATAAAGACAAGATGATCCCTGATGAAAAACAAAGATATCATAAGAGGGACCAACAAATTCCAAGAAGAAGGTCATCCTTCAGGTACCAAAATTTCTTCCATGATTACTGTTTTTACTGCTCTAATTTTGGTCATAAGATTGTCAATTGTCAAATTAAGTTTAGAGACATGGAACTGAAGAGGTCAAGAAATAAATAGTCTTTTCTACATAGAACTAAGCAGCCAATGAGTAGACAACATTGCACCAATGACTTTGACCTATTGAGAAATGAGCTCGAATGCTATAACTGTCATAACTTCGGCCACAAAGCTGCAATGCCATATGAAGAATTACAAATCAGATCCAAGGATAAAGCTCTTGTCTAGAAATGATAGCACATTGAAAAACAAAGATAGAGAAAAATGTGGTCTAGTACCTTCAGCTCAAAAACAAAAGGACTCCTGGAATATAGACAGTGGATGTTCCAAGCACATGACTGGATACAAAGATAAGTTTATGTCTATAAGTAAAAGTAAAACAGGAAATATGACCTTTGTAAATGATGAACCAGGTAAAATCAAGGGTAAAGGGATGGAGATTTTGAGTAATGGCAAAGGATATGCCCAAGAAATTATGCTTGTAGATGGGTTGAAACATAATTTTCTTAGTGCAAGTCAAATGTGTGACAGAGGATGTAAAGTGTTGGTCACTTCTAAAGATTATAAGATAAATTATGTAAACTTAGGACAAGTGGTGGCTAAAGGAATAAGGCCATATAATAATTTTGATATTGAATCCTCCCCTACAAATAAATAAGAATACTCATATACAACAAAAGAATGTCCTGTTAGCATTTATCCCATTGAAGAAGTAGAAGAAGAATCATGTCATAAGATGGAAGCGGAAATTGTGAATCTTAGAAATAAGGTTGAGAAGTCAAACACCCAAATCAAGTTCTTGAACAATTTCATGGCCTTAGATAAGATCTTGGACAGTCAGAGATCACCAAATGACAAATACAGTCTTGGATACAACAAGGAAGAAATCAGTACTCCTAAGAAAATTGATGCAAGTCCTTCATTTGTAAAGGGTAAAGACAAGTCTGACACAGGTCCTTCATTTGTTAAAAGGGAAAGCAAGTGTAATGCCCCATATTTTGACCTTAGGTAGTTAGAACATTGTTGTTTAACCAATCTTGATAGTTCAAAGTTTAGCATTTGTTTGGAGTCAGTTAGACTTTGTTAGACATTGGGATATGTACCTCTAGGCCTATTTGTATGT
>SNQJ01S0111487.1:16924-43810 GCA_010110895.2 Picea sitchensis | reverse complement strand
CTATGCCTCCACCCATCAGTGGTCCACCATCGGCACCCCCCATACACCCACCTATTCAAACGAGTTATGGTACCCCCTCTACCCTAGCTTATAGTACTAGAGAAAGCACCACACCTTCCTATGTACCTTATGGATTGTTACCCCCATAGAATCCATACTTTCCATTTCCTGGTCCCCCATAACCCATGGCTCCCCCACATCCTCATGCTGGGGTGAATTTTGTCCAACCCTCTCCCGTTCAACAATATCAAAAATTTAAACAGCTGAATACGGAAAATCCGACCCATCTGTCAAACAATGCCAAAAAGAAAGGACGAAACAAGAACAACAACAACCCAGGTCAAGGTGGGAATCAACCCCAGCAGAACCAACCTACTGTGGGCAACTAGAACCAAGGGAATAAGAACCCCCAGGGGGGCAATAATAATAGGCGTCAAGGGAGAAATAACAATACTGTTAAAACCAACTTCCCTTGTGCCCTTTGAGGTGAGTTTTGTCATTACACTCATCATTGCCCCCAAATCGTTGATTTCAAATGGTTGAAAGACTCGGGAAGTCTACCCCATACTCCAACACCGCCTGCCCCTCAACAGGCACCACAACAATACGTGCAACAACCCCCCCTGTCGTGCTGCAAAATCCTATTCCACACCAAGGTGTGATAAACACCCAACAAGACATGCAACATCCCCCACCTCAGGTGGGACAATACCTTAACCCCAACAATCTAGCAGATCGCACGATCCTCCTCACTAGTGAGGAAGAAATCCTTCTACAAACATGTAATAGTCAGTATCATGCACCCGCTGAGTCTCCTGCCATCCTTCCAGAGACAAACCCTGCACTGATGGGACCCCCGTTGGTGTTCCCTCACCCTAACATAGAGCCACCTCTTTGCATCCCTCACATCCCATTACGTAGGAATGTCCACAACCCTCAGGCTAGGGCAGCTCATAACTACAGTTTGGTTGATGACTTAGCACAATCCCTGGTTGTCATGTCAGTCTTAGAAGTCCTTCAGAGTTGTCCCACTCAACGGAAATCATTACTTTCTGCCTTGGGGGTAGTCGACCCCACAGATACTCGACTCATTACATTTGACCTCGACAGTGGAGAACCTTGCCTTCCTTCCTTGATCGCTTTTCAAATCCTAGTAAAAATACGGAACATCACAATTGATCGATGTATCATCGATGAAGGTGCATCTACATGCATCATGTCCAAATCTGTATGGCAGAAACTTGGTTCCCCCGAACTCATACCCTCTGCCATTACCTTACGAGCTTATGACGGACGACCATCATCTCCTAAAGGGCTCTTCCAAAATTTCCCTGTAGAACTCAGGGGAAAGACTATTCTCATTGACATTGAAGTTATCGACGCCCCACTCAATTATAATATCCTATTCAGTCGTAGCTACATGTACGCTATGAAGGTAGTTGCCTCTTCCATCTTTCGGACAATGGTGTTCCCCCACAATGGGAAGATCTTTACCATTGACCAAGTCTCACATTACGAGTCTAACCCATCTGCCAACATCGATAACATTCTTCCCCTTATCCATACGAGTCATGATGCATACCCACTCATCGATATGGGTCATGGAATTTTCAAAGATCCATCATTGATAGGAACTTACCATGGAGCACCACCGCTCCTTCATCCTTCCAATCAAGTATGCGTCATGTCATCTAACGGAACTAACACCGAGGATACCCTTCCTCTTAGGGAGGCTTCTATCATATCTGACGTCCCACTAGTCACAAAACTTCCCCCTCATGAGCCTCCTACAAACTCGTCGACCCCACCAGTCCACGATTCCACCTCTCCCAAAGGACATATCCCAGTTTGGGAGATAGTTCCCCAAGCCATCACTCAAATCCTCTTCTTTTACCCTCCACCGGGCATTGAAGCTTTCCAGGTAGCCACAATGCTCACCCTCCCTAATATGGTGTTAGCAATCCTAGTTTGGTATTTACATCCACCTGAGATGGTCCCTCGACCATCTCTTCCCCCCCAANGGAAGGAATCCTAATGACGATTCCCATACTTACTCCCACCATACCCTCTACACCCCCACTCACTACCCCCCCTGCCATAGCTGGGGGTAGGAGAAAGAAAAAGGAGCCCACAACTCCACTTCCTCCGCACATCCAACCCCCTTGCATGCTATGTGAGAAAGATGGACACCAAACCAACAACTACCCATCCCTACCAGAGTTACGGAATTTGATTCCACTCACTCACACTCCCTCAACGCTCGCCAATACTATCACTACCACCCCCCATTCAAGTAGTAAAGGGTTGCGAACCAAATTTTCTTGCGCTATATGCTCAGAATATGGCCATTATACCCACCATTGCCCAGCATTACCATGATTTTGGTAGACATTAGCCGCAGTATGCCAAAGCTTCCAGAGAAACCCCAGTCCCACTACGTCATCCTTACCCAAGATCACTGACATCTATTATGTCACCACTTCAGTCAATGAACGTATGAGATGCCCTTGCTCTCTATGTGAATCATTAGATCATCTTACATACCAGTGTCCTATGATCATTGAATACAAGCAATGCCAATTGACCCTGCTTCAATGACCCACAGAGTCAATAGTTGACCTTACCTCATCACTAGAGGTTCTTCATGTCATTTCTCCCAAACCTGAGGCCCTTCCAACGCCTCCATGGTTCTTAGATGACTTATCTAAGGATTCACCCCCCAACTCTCCCGCTCATTTCCCTATGGAAATTTTACACCCAACTACCATGGGTACTCCTCAGTACTTTGATATTTGGTTTATGTCAAGCAAACCATTGCCAACTCCTTGCATTGTTCCCCCTGCTTCTTCATCACCAGGGGGCAGCCACACGAAAACAGTCATCGATATCACTCTTCATGACCCCTTGTATTCCCGTCACTTCCACTATGACGAGGAAATACTTGAAGAGTTAAAAACCCCGGACTACCCATGGGATGTGCTACACCACCACGCACTCTTCTTTCCACAGGAAGCCTCCACGCCTCCTAACCAACACCCCATCTACGTAGTCGAAACCAAGGATTTTATCCCATCAGGGCCTATCGACTGGTTCAAAAACCCCATTCTTTCCCCTGATACTTTTGAAGAAGGCAACATGGCCAACATTTCCATCAAAAATGGTGCCGTTGAGGAAATCACCATTGGAGCTGCTTGGACTCCTCAAGAAATCACCACATATAAAGCCCTCTTCCAGGAATATCGGGATATTTTTGCCTGGTCATACATGGAAATTCCTAGCCTCAATCCCTCTATCGTCGAACATTGCATTGACACCTGGCCCGACATTACACCAGTTCGTCGAAAAAAAAGACCACTACACCCATCCAAAGCAGCGACCATCAAAGTTGAAATTGACAAATTACACGCTGTCAGGTTCATTTACCCCATTGCCTATACATCATGGGTTTCCAACCCTATACCCGTCAACAAAAAATAGGGCACTATCTGTGTCTACACAGACTTTTGCGATCTCAATCATGCATGTCCCAAAGACAACTTTCCAACGCCTTTCATTGATCAAATTATCGACGACTATGCAGGCCACGAGGCTCTATCCTTCATGGACGGGTTCTTTGGTTATAATCAAATTCAAATTCACCCAGCCGATCAGTACAAAACCACATTCACTACCCCTTGGGGTAATTTTTCCTATCGTGTCATGCCTTTTGGCTTAAAGAATGCTGGCACAACTTTCCAATAGGCTATGACATACATCTTTCACAATCTGGCTCATATCATCCTCGCATACTTGGACGACCTCATAGCTAGATCCAAGAAACACACCCAACATCTTGATGATTTATGAATCATCTTCCAACGGTGTCGTCAGTACAACATCCTCTTGAATCCCCTCAAGTGCGTGCTATGTGTCACCACAGGGTGCCTCCTCGGATTCATCGTTTCCCAAAGAGGTATTACCATGGACCCCCTCAAAGTCCAAGCTATCACCAAAATTCCACCTCCCCGGAATTTACGTCAACTTTAGAGCCTACAAGGCAAGGGTAACTTTCTATGGTGATTTGTCCCAGACTACGCCATTCACGCCCATGGTTTCCTTCGCTTACTATGTCACGACATCCCATTTCATTGGGATGACCATGCCCAACAGTCGTTTGACGATCTTAAACTGGCGCTCTCCAATGCCCCTTTAATTAGTGCACCTGACTACAATTGCGACTATATCCTCTACGTATCAGCATCAGCTGTGTCAATAGCAGGATTTCTCGTTTAGCTAGGTGATGAAAATTGTGAGCATGTCATTTATTACGTTAGTAAAAACCTCTCAGGGCCACCTTTGAAGTATAAACATGAAGAGAAACTAGCTCTTGCAGTTGTTCTCGTAGTCCAAAAACCGTGTCACTACATTTTTCTTCGCACAACTAAGGTTGTCGCAGATTCCAACCCTATGCAATATTTGCTCAGTCGTCGGTAAATTAACAACAAATTTTCTTGATGGATTGTTATCCTTCGGGAGTACGATCTTGAATTCTCAACACCCAAGAGCAAGAAATCCCTCGTTCTCACTGAAATTGTCACGGCCCTACCCTCTGACACCACCAGTGCCCCCGTCAATACCGACTTTCCCGACGAACACCTCTTTTACATCACTTCAGATGATCCTTGGTACAACAACCTCCTTGTCTACCTTCGAACTCAAAAGTTCGGTAACCACCTTTCACGAGATGATCGTCATCGTATTCGCCATCAGGCCCCCCGCCACCTCCTCATCGGAGACATCCTATACCGGCGAGGAGTCGACACCATTCTTCATCGATGCCTGACCATTGACGAGGCCGATAGAGTCTTGAATGACTACCACAGCGGTGCATGTGGGGGCCACCTTTCGGGAATATCCACTACTCAGAAGATTATTCAAGTAGGTTACTTTTGGCCTAACTTGTTTCACGATTGCATTCACGCCGTGAAACGATGTGAGAAATGCCAGCTTTACACCAACAAATCTTGAGCACCACCTGCTCTTCTCCATCCAGTCATCATTGTCGGCCCTTTTTGTAAAGGGGGCATCGAATTCATGACTTGTAATCCCCCCTCCAGCAATGGTCACAAATACATTGTTGTCGCAATTGATTACTTCACCAAATGGGTAGAAGCTATGCCCACCTTCAACAACACCGTTGACACTGCAACACGTTTTTTCTTTAACCACGTCATATCTCTCTTTGGAGTACCACTCCAACTGGTTTTCGATCACGGGAAACACTTCGAGAATGAGATTTTTGTCAAACTCTCATCTCGATTAGGATTCTCCTATGAGTTTGCCTCACCATATTACCCTCATTCTAATGGACAGGTCGAAGCAGTTAACAAGGTCCTCAAGACCATGTTACAGTGCATGGTTAATAAACATAAGACCAATTGGTATCATATGTTAATTTTCGTGCTATGGGATTACCGTACGGTTGTGAAAACAACTACTGGTTTCACACCATTTCATCTAGTCCATGGGGTTGAGGCCACTCTTCCCATCGTGTGCAAAATTCTGACCCTACGCACCGCAATTGAGCTATTACCCGACACTGCTCCAATGGAGCAGCGCTTTCTGAACTTATAGTCTCTGGATGAGGATCATCGATCTTCATTATAGAACAATGAGGCATCTAAAAAATGATCAAAGGCTACCTTTGATCGACATGTCAACATTTTCTCATTTCGTGAAGGCGACCTTGTCCTGGCTTACGATATCGCTCATGATACCTTTGGCCATGGAAAATTTGAGTCACTATGGCATGGCCCATACATTATCCAACATTGCCTCACCAAAGGCGCATACATCCTAGCCTCTCCCAAAGGCCTCTCTCTCAAAGAACTCGTCAACGGGTTGTATTTAAAGAAATTTTATGCTTAAAAGTAGTCATTCTACTTTAGGTTATTTCTTTTATAGTGTTTTTAATCTTTTTTCCATCCCTCACGTCTAAACTCTCATTTGTGCTATTGACATATGCTTCCTCCACTAGCCTACCACATCGGTTACACCGACGGCGCCAGCCGTTGGACACAAAATCTTGCTTCAGTTGCTTGGGCTCTCTACACCCCCTCACATGAAATGCTCCATTCGAGCGGCATATGTTTGGGTTCAGCGACCAACAACCAAGCCGAATACATTGCCGTCATTAGCCTCCTGGCTGATGCCCAACATCATAGTATTCGTCACCTCAACGTCTTTCTCGACTCTCAACTAGTCATTCTCCAGCTCAACAATGTGTACCGTGTACGTGATCCTTGTATCTTTCACAAATACCTGCAGGTTAGACTGTTATCTCAACATTTTGATTCCATTACATTTACACATATTCCAAGGTAATTGAATCAAATTATAGATAACCTAGCTAATATTGTGTTAGACTGGCATATATCACATCAAGCTACCTCTACACATACATAAACATATCAACAACCTGTCATAGCATATATATAGATTAGACATCATCAATACATTAACAAAACACATGTAAACACCACATGGATCTCAAAATGTATACTCATGTATATATCGCAAGGTCCATAGTGCCATCCAAATGTTTACATACAAAAATACAAGTATCTGCAGGCCAGTGAAGCACCCCGGTACAAAATGGGCTCACCAGCCTATATACAAAAAATATATAGAGCACCACCGCCTGCCCCTCCCTCAAGTGGTGGTTTCCCACCCCCTACTGGTCCCTCCTGCCCTGGAGGTAATTGTCTGATCATCGCAGCACCAACTACTATTTCCTGTCGTACCACAGCCTACCATGGCGGCATAATCCCCACACACTTCTCCAGGATGCCCTCATCCTGGATGTGAGACCACATGCCCTCATCCTGGATGTGAGACCACATGCCCTCAGGCACATCCTATAACACCACCTCCAGGCGATGGCGTATATCCTCAAAATCTACTCCGAGATCCGCCGGAGGATCATGTGATGGCCCAGCACCAGGGTCATTAAACCGACGTCTCCTCGTTGCCCTCTCTAGATCAGCTGGTCACACCACAACGTCCTCACACCAACATCTCTCTCCAACACGTGGCCCTCCCCGCGACGGTCTCTTCGGCTCCTGACGAGCCGACCCTCTCCACAACTCCACCTCTCACTTGCAAGGTGCCTCATCTGCACATACAAACAAGCAATAGATAGTGTAAGAATCTCTATCATATACATATGTCATGCTATCTCAAACAAAAAACATATATATCAACATCATCAACATACCTCGATGGTCAAACACCTCCCCTGGAGGTAGCACCATGTCTGGATCCTCTCGGAAGTCAACCCCGGCATAGGGGTACTGCAATATCACCTGTGGCATCCGCCGCCACACCTGTGCTACCTTAGCAGTAAAAAAGTGGCCACCCTCGCCACCACCATGGCGAAGAAAAATAGTTGACCACTTCTTTAGTCACGGCTCTAGCGCCCCAGGTGCACCCATTAAAATATTAGGGTGCAACATAAGCACCCTCTCCAAAAGCTATGCCACCAGGATGGACTCGAAGGAAAACTCTTCAATATCCGTGGACTGACAGTGGTCCAGCTGCCCTACCATCCTGGCATGCAGCGTAAGCCCCTAGGTGAAGTGCTCACTGGCCAACACTCTCTCCATCACCATCAACTGACCACCACTAATCCATTGTGTCACCAGAGACCCATAAACTCTCACAATCATTGTTGCTATGTAGCGATGAGCTAGGGAATCCATTGCCCCAATGCTCACGACAGTGCTAGACATAAAGTTTGGCCCCGAACAGTATCTCCAGCCAACTGTCGCTAGCGACACATCCCTCGGTAACACCAGCTCCGCCGGTAGGTGCGTTCCCTGAAACGGGAGCCCAATCAAAAAATACACATCCTCCATTGCAGTCAAGGCAATCTACTCTTCCCACACTATGAAGCAATGCAGGTCTGGACTCCACATCCAGATCAGAAACTTTAGGAGATACTCCTACATCCATATCAACGGGCACTCAAAGAACTTCAGCAACCCACAGGATGCCAAAGTCGCACGTACACCTGGCTCCTCAATAGCCAAGGCGTCTCGTAGTTGGGACCAATCCCGCTCTCGCCAACTAACCGACATCGTACACAATGCTCACCTGCAACCACATAAAACAGTCCTAAGTCAGCCACATGTACCATCAACAACATCAAACAGATAAGTTTTACACCCGTCAACCTTGCCTCCAAGGCGCGACTGTTTAACCCACAGACGCGCATGTGTGCGCGCCTGTTCACTCCCCAGGCACGCATGTGTGCAGGCCTGTTAACTCCACAGGCATGCTATTAGGCGCACCTATTCACTCTACAGGCACGCACATGTGCACACCTGTTCACTACAAAGGAACGCTTCAGAGCGCGCCTATCCAATACACAGTCGCGCACACATGCGCAGTTGTGGAGCCGACAAGCGTGCACATAGTGCACACCCTTTACCCCCTTACCAATTCCCCCATGCATGACTACTTCTAGATCGCCCACGCATGTGGGGACCACACTCATCAAACCCTCTATACGGCCCTCCATACAGCCCCTGCCCAAAAAATGAAATCCTAATTCTATGTAGGATGATCAGACCACTAACCTGAAGCTTGTTGGTCCTCAATCGGATGCCTTGTCCTCCCAGAATCTCCAAATCTCCTATGAATACTTCTCGTCCAGTCACTATAGCAGCAAGTACAAATGAGGTGGCAATGTGGGCCCTACAGCTATATATAGGCCTTTTTTCCAAACTTCCACTCACCATTTCGAGAGCTCCGGGCATCCATTTCTTGATATGTCTTCAGCCATGGGATCAACATCCTGTCATATACATCATGACAGTCCCTGGGCCTCTTTTTATACTAAGCCCCTGGGACGCCATTCTTCATACCCTGACTAGGTATGCATGCGTATATTCAAATTTATCAAATACATGCTCATATATTCAATTCTCTTCAGATATTGTTCACGTCGGGTATTTGGTTTTCATGTGTGCAGGTACTTGGTCATCATACATCAACACAACCCCTTCAGGTATATACTCAGCACTAGCATGTAGTCATTCCCTTTGAATATCACTTACATTTCCAGTCACACCCTCTGACATTTTCCTCTAGGATCCCCATTTCTAGCTCTGTAGTAAATACACCTCCATTTGCATCTTCGATATTGTCACCCGGTAGCACTCTTACCCACATGAGTTGTCCCATTTATAACACCCTTTTGTTCTTTTGACACTCATGTTGTTTTTCAAAAGACTTTAGGGATGGGAGTCCTGATAGTCTTACATCATGTCATGAATCAACCACATACTCCTTCTCCTCATTTTGCTAGCTTTCCCAAAGGACTCCCAGATTACCTCTTCACGGTTCTATTTTTGGACTGCACCTCCGCAGTATCATGAACCCTCCATTTTATCTCCAATCTGTTTGCCCATCTACAAATTTCCCTTCATTTCACCTACCTCATACAGAAACCCACCCATGGGGCCCCCACCCTCCACCAGTTCTCCTAGCAAATTGTGCCCTACCTGGGCCAACCATCTCACATTGGGGCACCCGTTTCTGTATTTGTACACTTATCACAAATTATTCTTTATTTATTGTACAAACGCCTTTTTCTAGCAGTTACATTACCTTTTTTGTCATCACCTTTAGTGACCTTCTTCCCTTTTCGGCCAAATGCAACCCATGTCACCCTTGGTTGGGGCACTACTTATCATCCACCCTTGACGACATCATCCATATCTTCATAGTACCCCATAGGCCACTTACCTCTGCCCTTTGAGTTTGTTCACCTTGTCCTACCTCTGGCACAACTTATCCCTTGTCTTGTTGTCCCCCTGACACTCGACCTCGTTGAATGGTTGCGGCCACTTTTATCTCAAATATACTCCAACCAAGGGTAGTCTTGAGTCTTCCTACATCTTGACTTCATCCATGTACCTCTTCCACTTCCTAACCTGACCTATTATATTTCATGAAGCCATTTTCTTCTGGGAGTCACGTCCCCCTTTTTGTCGACATCAACACAATTTTCTAGAAGGGCGATAGTATCTTGATTCTCATTACCCATCTAATGAGAGATCTCGGACGATACAGGGAGAAACAAAATTGCTCCCTGCTGTTGTCGACCCCCATAACATTCGACATCAACACTTTCTCATGTTATGGTGGGTCTTACTTTGCGACTATTGCAGTTAGTTATTTTACTTGTTGAATACCTTTGAACTTGGTTGGGCTATCAATGCCCACAGAATCCGTGATACTTCTTACAGATGTCATTGCCTACTATTCAGAGTATGTTCATCCACAAAATTGTCTTCTACCTTTATCATGACTGCTCCTGAGGGCACTGCAGTTGTCTACACCAACACTTCATTCCCTTTTTTTGAGTTACATGACACGAGCATGGGGCATGCCCGCCTCATTTGTACACAATTTGTTTTTTACACACCTCATGGAAGGTTGGGTTCTACCGGTTCCTTTTTCCCTCCAACGGATTTCTCTAGACGATCCCACTATTGCTCTCTCTTCCAACAACACTCTCAGTAGAAAAAACATTGATGGATTTCAGCTATACGTATGCTCCTAGCCTCATCCATCAGGGGGCATCTGTTATCACTGAAATTTCGCCTGCAAATGGTTACAAGAATTCAACATCGTCAAACAGTTATGAAGTCATCCATGAACCTGAATTAACACAAAAGCATTCATAAAGGGTCAAAAACTATACAAAATAGTGAAAAATTGAAGGGTTCTATGAAGACACTGGGCACGCGCGCATATGTGCGAAACATAAACGCAAGATTCGTGCACATGCACACGATGCACGACTGTTGTTGCAAAAAGCCATGCACCTGAGAAACGACGCATTTATGAGAGTGGTCGGCCTCCCACCCACTTCTGGTTCAGCTTCCAAGCTGATTTGACACTCAAATCTGGATTGGATTCGAATGGATGGCTGGTCAAAGACCTAGAAATGCCCTAATTAGCCTCTTTACACACTACAAACTAGTTGAACAATAGCTCAAAGGAATGTTATAAAAAGTCCATGGATACACTTCATTTTTCAAGAAATTTCATAGCAAAATTATGATGCCACTATTCTCTTGAGGACTCTTCTATCCTTTCCAAGAGTATACTTGCATCATTTCTTTGGGCACTCCATATCACCCCTTGAGTGGATTAGCAAAGAATTCTTTCACCATTTTCATTATCCTTTTCAAAGTTGTAAGAAGAGCTTACTTGTGGGGGTCCAAGAGCCCTCCCTTGGAGGAAGAAGGGACTCATAGTCCCCTTGCTTCTCGGTGTTTTCTTTCACTAATATCAGCCTTATCATTGGTGGCATGGGTCTAATTGTTTCTTTTGTCCTTATGTCCCTATGTTTATAAATTTAGTTGTTGTTTTATTTCTTAGTTTATTTCTTAGTTTTTGTTTTATATTTCTTTTTCTAACCCTTTTCCTTGCAACTGTCTTGCTCAACAAACCCAACTGAGCTTGCAAGCACCTCTACTTTGCTCACTAAGGTGACAAAAGAGGCGCAAAAACATCGATCAATCAATTTCTTCCTTTCATTCTCCACAAATGTTCTAGATACGTGCTTCTAACTCAATCACATCTGTTTTGTCAAGTTTTTCCTTTGTTATTGGCTCCACCAAAGTGTTTTCTACATGTACACTCATCCTTGGCATCTTTACAATTTATTTTTGGTTAGGTTGTTGTTATTGAAGATTTGGAGTCAAATGTGCAACGCTGATTTCAATTCTCTTATTTCTTGGGTGATCAGGTGTAAACAACAATGAGACGAAGTCTTATGCCTTGTCCAAATTTATAGGTGGGAGGTTGAGTGGGGACTTTAATTCATCTAGCGACGTCATTAGTTCGCATGCCTCAACCATATTGTCGGGTGTAATTTCTTGTTTGTGTGAGGGGAATCCTACGTCAAAGGAGGAATGGAGGTCAAAATTGTCCCATCGATCATTAGTGGAATTAAAGTACTCCCACAAATAAGCCACGCTTCCTATGTTAATTTCAGTTTCTTAGGGGGTGCACTCAACTTGGTCAATATTTGCTTGTGCCACTTGATCGGGTCAGTTCTTCCGGTCAGTTGAGGACCTCCGGTCAAAGTGTCTGAGCATGTCAGTTTCTTATTTTTTGTCAATTCAACTAATGTTTGGCCTTTTGAAGACATGCTTGATTTTTTAAGGATATTATTGTTTGCTTAAAGTGTTGTTTGCACACTTGACTACTTGATATTTTTCTTGTTGTTGGATCAATCTATTTTGGTGAAATGCACAAAAATTTTGAGGATAGTTGGAAATAGGAACAGAAAAGGACAAGCACGCCCGAAAATAAGTAAAAGTAGCGTGTCAGAAGGCAGGGAAAGCAACGCATTGAAAAATAAGGAAAAGTAGCGCAAAGTCAAAGGCATAAAGAAGGACAACATGACAAGGAACGATTAGATTGAGGACCAACCGTGCACAAGAGGTTGTAATGTGGACAAACCTAATCCACCTAAGTTTATGGTTTTGGTCATGATGTAATGGGTTTAACCCACTTTTTGTAGTATAAATATGCATTGTAAGATCTGAGGAGATCCATGTTTGATGTGTCACGAGAGTGAATCGTTCTAGTTTTGAGTTGTAGTTACTAGTTTTGGTTGAGAGCTGAGGAGCTAGTTTTGAGTCAAAAAGTGTTATGGATTGTAATTAAGGGTCAGGTCGCAATATGTGGAGCTTGGTGTGACACTGATCAGCCTCACCTATATATATATCTATTTATTCACTTTCGACGTAATATGTGCAACACAGATACTTGAAGATGAATAATAAAGACACCAGATCTTTGTGTACGTAGCCCAAGGGGTGAACCACGGTAAAACATGGTGTCTCTGTGTATGTTTATTTTATGTTTTGATTTACAATGAATGAATGAATGAATCTATTAGAGCTAGAATGTAACACACACTATATCAGATATGTTAATTTACGGTAGTATGAATGTTAATGAATGAATATGTTTATAGAATAGTATATCTAGATATCTAAATTAGTATGCATTCATAACATCCCCATGAGCACTATTGCTTCCATGAATACAGACATCTGGGTCCTACAGTCACCAGTAAGCCATCTCGGGTGAGACTTCATTTTGCACTATGTGCACAATGTTTCCTTCTGGTGTCTAGAAGGGTCGATGGTTTGTAGGATTTTGTTGGAAACCTAAGGTAGAACCCGGGTCAGCCCAAACATTCCAACAAATGGTTTCCTTTCCGGATGGAAGTCAGAAGAACAACCTGGAAGGGATTTGATGAGAAGGATAGTGAAGAGAATGCAATGGTAGAAGGGGATGTTAAGGCCATGGAACCCTACTAAGAAGGAAATTGAAATATGGTTGGAAACAAAACAACACGAGTCTATGCAGAAAGATAATAGAAATTCCAAGTATACACTGCACTAATATTTGGAAATCTACATTTTTACTATTAGAAAAACATGATTGTGGAACAATAAAATAAAACAAATGCGGAAATAAAACACAGAAGATACAAAATAAAATAGAGACACGGATATACGTGGTTCACTCAGTGTGGGATACGTCCACCCGAGAAATTTCCAGGTCCTTCCTTTTTATTATCCAACAAAATGAAGGGATACAACCTACAACACACCCATTGTAACTTCCTCTTCTTTCTCTCACAATATCCTCTCTTAGAATACAATATTTGCAAAGATGCATAGCTGCTATACATTTCCCTCATAAAATAAGGTTTCCTTCTAGGGAAAAAAACCCTAACATAACTTCTATCGTCCGATCTGTGACCTTATAATGAATGGTCCAGATTTACTATGAAATTACAATATACATTTACAAGGAATTTTTTCCTTTGGGGGCCCGCTTGCCCCTAGACCCCATAAGGGGGGAAAGACTCCTTTCAACTCTCCCACATGGAGGGGTGTACACTCTTTGTTGGCATAGGGGCAGACCCAGGGTTCAGCTCCAAGAGCACACCAACAAGCCCTAACTACTGGCCCTTTTGGTAACACATACGAAGCAGATGCAGTCTCACTCGAAGTAGCTATGGGGGGGTTGCAGGACAGAGATGCCTACACCCAAGGGGAATATCAAGTGGATCTAATACCAGAACAATAAAGCATGCATATATCACTTATTAGCTCATATCTACTCCACACAACTATCTATCATATCTAACACAATAATGCAATAATAGTATATTAAAAGGAAAAGAACATAGCATCAATCACACATACAACACAAGATATATGTGGTTCACCCTCTCTCTAGGGATACATCCACAGAACTATGATTTATAATATCATAAGATGAATTATACAGTTCTTGTCTGTGCTGTCAACTAGCAGATATTCTCTCTTCTTCTCTCTATATCTCCCCTCCCTGGGCACCCAGCTGCAGGGTTCATCTTTGCACCCAGTTGAAGATCTTACAATATAGAAGGCTCTTGTACTCAACACTTCTTTCTCACTCGATCACACAACAATAATCATAACACCAAAAATAGTAAAAACAACAACAACAACCCATCTCAAGTCCTTTTGACCTCTATTTATATATTACAATCACTCACCGACAACCTTAGGATGAAACCTAGGTGTAAAAACCCTAAATACCAAAACCCTAGGTGTCTGAAACCCTAGGTCAACTTGACCCGCATCTTCAAGGCTTCTCCAGCCTGTCTTTCCTTCCTTCTTGTGTGGTGCTCCAAAGCATCCAAAGGTAGATTTTTCCTCTTGTTTAGTTTTCCATGATCCTTCTTCCTTGTTGATATGCCATCCTCGATATCCTCATTTTTCGACTTGATTCCTTTTACTTCACTCCGTCATTTCTTCTCTTTTGCTCACTTCGACACAATAACAGTCACTGTTTCTTCCGTGCAGTTCACATTTTTCCTTTTCTTCCTTGCTCTTTGCTTACTTGCATAACCAAGGGCCAAGAAGCCCCCAACACTCACCTGTGACTCATCCCGAGGCACTTTAGATCTAACCTTTCTATTTTACTTCGATTTCGGACTCCACAGTGCAACCTTTTCTTTCTACTCTATGCCTTCTCTCCTTCCCTTATGTAGACTGTCTTTTCTATGTAAGGTACCCCGTTTCAACTGCACCTGGTACCTAGACCCTTTTCCTCAAGCTTTTACTGAGAGCCGCAAGATAGCTGGTTTTCATAATACAAATTCAGTCGGCTCCCATTCACTAGTCCTTCCTTCCATTCTCCCTTCAAAGTCTTTAACTGTGCAACTCCTCCTTCTATAACATAGGAAACCTCATATGGCCTGAGCCAATGCGTTCTAAACTTTCCAAGATGTTTGATGAACTTACTGTCGTATACCAATACCAGGTCACCTTGCTTAAATGCCTTATTCTTAATGTGTTTATCATGGTAGGCCTTCTCTCTTTCTTTCTGTACCTACTGATGAAATCCTGCAACAAATCTCTCTTCCTCCAGTTCAACCATCTATGCAAGCCTCTCTCGAACAATGCTAGTGTCATCCATATCTGTAAAGGAAACAATTATTAGACTTGGTACCATATATTCCATTGGGACAACGACTTAGAGACCATATACCAACTTAAAAGGGGCTTGCATTGTTAGCTTCTTGCAAGTGGTTCTATAAGCCCATAGTACTGTTGGTACTCTTAAATCCCAGTCATCCTTGTTCACACTGCAAATATTCATCAGGGCTATTTCCAAGATCTTATTGAATGCTTCCACTGTCCCATTTTCTTTTGGATGATAAGGTGTGCTCTTCTGATGGTGGACTACAAATTCCTTCGTCAGGGATTCAACTTTTTTATTTATGAAATGTGTGCCTTAATCACACATAAGGATCTTTGGGCATCCAAACCTTGTTATTATGTCATCAAATATGAAGTGCGCAGCTGTAGTTGCACTACAGTCCTTAACTACTCTTGCTTTGGCCCATCTGGTCAAATATTTTGTCACAGTAATGATGTACCTTGCTCCTGTGCGCTTGCCTGGTGGGTTTATAGGTCCCACAAAGTCAATGGCCCATTTCTCAAATCCTTGTAGTGTCAGTTGTGGTTCTAATGACATTTCATCTCTTTTGGACAGTTTCCCAACTCTTTGGCATACATCGTAGGCTCTGTAATAGTCTTTAGCATCTTTGTGTAAGGTAGGCCACCAAAGGCCAACTCTAAGAACCTTATGTGTAGTTTCTTTCCCTACATAGTGTCCTCCTGAAATTCCTTCATGAGATTCTGTGAGGATCAATGGTCGCTCTGCCTCCATAACACACCTTCTCAATATCTCATTAGGTCCCATTTTTAATAGTTGTCCAGTTATAAGTGAGAAGTCTACAACACGTACTACTAGTTGTTTCTTTTGGGGAATTGTATATTCACTCGGTGCGATTACTGTTGACAAGAACTGGAATATATCTACAAATTGGTCATCAATCTTTCTAATGGCCAATAATTGTGCATCCAACAATTCATCATCCAAACTAGTCGGCTCTTCGCCATGTTCCAACCTTGAAAAGTGGTCAGGACCTTTGTTCATTCTTCCTGGTTTAACTACAATCTCAAATTCATATTCCTGAAATAGTAGAAGCCATCTTCATATTCTCCCCCTCAAAACTGGCTTCTTGACTAGGTAGTTTAGCATGGAGTGATCAGTAAACATTTTAAAGTGTCCTCCCAACAAGTAGTGGAAACATTTTTGCAGCGCATACACCATAGCTAATCCCTCTCTCTCAGTGGTGGTGTAATTGATATTTGTTGTTGATAGCTTCCAACTAGAAAAATCTAACAGATGGTCAATATCTCCTTCCTCAGGTTGTGTTAACACTGCTGCTAAGGAAATAGAAGATGCATCGACATGCACATGAGACTCCTTGCTACAATCTAGGAAAACCAGAATAGGCGCAGTAACCATTTTCTAATTTATTGTGTCGAAGATCTATTGGCATTATTCTTTCCAACTGAACTAATAGTCTTTATTCAAAATATTATCCATGGGTGTTGTAATCTGGGCGTATACTTTAATGAACTTCCTGTAATATCTAGTATGTCCCAGCACAGTGCGCAACTATTTGATTGAAGTAGGGGGTGACAGATCAACTATAATGGAAATTTTAGATGGGTCTACCAACAATCCCTGCTTGCATACAATATGACCTAATAGCACTCCAAATGGTGAGAAGAATATGCACTTCTTCAAATTCAAGGCAATTTGACATTGCCTGCATTTTTACAACATTAGCCTTAGACATTCAATATGATTTTCAATAAACTAAAAACAGTCCAATCATCAAAATATGCTTCTATATAGTTATGCAGAAACTCCTTGAATGCTTCGACCACCACCCTGGAAAAGATGGCTGGGGAATTCTTCAATCCAAATGGCATCACTGTATACTGATAAGATCCCCATTCTATTGCAAATGTGGTCTTATGGCGATCTTCCTTGGCAATCTGGATCTGATGGTATCCTGAAAATCCATCTGTAAAAGAATATACCTCCTGGCCTCCCACATTATCTAACACTTCGTCAGTGAATGGTGTAGGGAAGGGGTCATGCAAATAGAAATCATTTGGTTTCCTGAGATCTACATAGATCCTAATCTCTCCTGTCTTCTTGTCTTGTACCACCATAGGGATAGTCAATTCTGACTCTTCAACAAGTTCTATAATTCTTGCTTCCAACATTCTATCAAGCTCATTCTTCATGTTCTCCTTATATTTAGGGTTCAATCTGTAGGGTCTCTGTTTGATTGGTCTTGCATATGGTTTCAAAGGGATCCTCATCTATCCCATGGGCCCTTTAATTCCCTTCATATCAGTAAACTTGGTCGGAAACAAGTCCTGATATTCATGCAGTAGCTCTATTATTTTGTCAATAGTAGCAACATCCCAATAATATCCAACATTTGCAAGCTTCAGTGTATGCTATGTTCCAATGTTTACCTTATTAATCTTGATTGGTTGTCCATTGAATGGTAGCTCAACTTCTAATCCTTCCACATCTCTCTGGCCTTCTGTTTCTGTGATGTTCACCTTCCTCGGATCATCGTCTTCATAAGCATTGATTTTGTAACAACCTTGCAGTTTCTGGTGAGGTGAAGTCCAGTCGTCCTCTTCTTGTTCTAAAGGGGGTCTAGAGGCCTCCTCAAATAATTTCTATCTTAAAATATGTAAGTCTTGATCTACTGAAGGATAATGACTATCAAATAAGAAGGTGGTTACAAAGTTCAGAGTCATACCTTCCTAATCTGTAGTGATGAGGTGCAACTCTGCTTGAAGGTACTGGTTGATAGGGGTTGTGTCTAGTGTGTTAATGAACTTGTGCACCCACTGCTCTTGAGGAATGGTTCTCCAGGCTTCCTCACAACTTCACACATGGTCCCTTGGGTAACTTCGACCTATGTACCAAACTTCACAATCTTCTACTTGTGTTGAGAACTACGTGTTCATCAAGGTACGACATTGTACCCATTCTGTGATGTTGTTTTTGTGTGTCCCCCACCATCTCGCTAGTGTTGCTTTCAAGGCCTCATCCATTGCCAACAATATTTTTTGTGTTGGTACACTTACTTCTAATTTCGACAAGAAGGTTTCTAAAGGCTTCAGACCATCAAAGGTGGGCAAGTTACTTACTATTGTGTCGATCCAGTGAACATATATGGTTAATATATCATATCTCCTTGTAGAGACTTCATACATTTTGTTCTACTAGTTCTCCAGTGCTTCTTCTGAATCTGATGAACATGCGATGTCACTTCTCCATCTTAGGTTTCCATTGGCCATAGGATTAATGTAATCCTATTGTCTGGCTTTTAGTTTGTATATGTTTTCTAGTTCATATGCGTGGTCTTATTCTTTGATAGGTTTTGTGTATCGTTGACCTTCATATGGATCTAAAGGTGTAATGACCCTAAGGCCATCTCTTTCAAACATCATACGTATTTTCTTTAAATCAACCACAGTGGAATTATTGAAAGCCCAATCAATTCCTAACAGCACAGGGTAAGGGAAACTATCATCAACTATCTCAATTACCTGAAAATATGCAAACGTTCTTACTCCAGCTATGTCCATAGGGACATGCTCCAATATGCCAAAGTGGATTACTACCTACTGATTAGCCATCCTAAACCTAATAGGGGAATTGATCAACTTCGGTTTTCCCATCAGTGCCCAGGTTTTCTTTGTCATGACATTGACCTCCAACCCTAAGTCGAGGACCACATAGTCTATATCATATTCTCCTATCTAAGCATTCAAGTGTAGTTCCTTATTTGTCCTTATCTTCTTGGATAGTTGATGTACTGCTTTATTCAGTAAAGGATCTATCCTTCCTATCTCATACAGTTTGATTAAATTTTGTAGCTCTTGTACAACACTCTCATCCTGAATCAACTTAATACAAGTAGATAAAAATTCCACGAGCTTGCTTACCTCTTGTCCCTCTTTTGGTGAAGTATATTGAACGAATGCCAGAGGAATTCCATATTATCTTACTTATGGCCGTGTCTTTGATGAAGAACCTTGGTCTCCTTTGAACTCTTTTCTTGCCTCCTCAAATATTTTCCTTTCTTTCTTTGCATCAAAGGCTTGGGTGTTTTCTGTAGCTTTCCTGACTCTTGATTCTTCTGTAGTATTTCCTTGGGTTATTTTTTCTTCTCCTGTAACAATGCTTCCTCGAGTGATAACAAAAAATCTAGGGTATTCTCCGCGAGGTTCAACATATATCAGTTGCACTTGTGGGTTCTGTTGAGGTCCCCATTTCTCTTGAAGTCTAGCCAACAATGTTGGACATTCCTTGATGACATGATTGAAAGAGTTACAGTAGTTGCAAGTGGTGCAAGGGTCCAGACAGCCCCTTTCCAAGTGTCCTATTTGTGTGCAAGTGTAACAAATGATCTATCCTTAGCCTCAACCCATACCTCCTCCTCATCCTCTTCCTATGAATCCATCGCGAGGATTGAAGTTTCCTCTCCCAGGGGAGTTATATTGTGTAGTGTTTCCTTCTTATAGTACTTCGCCTTGAGTTTTGTATATGTCTCTTGACCTTTCATGCATCAGTTCATAATCCCTACAATAGCTATCATCATGCCCCATAGACTTACATAATGTGAAATACAAGTTTGTAGGTGTCTGAACATATTTTTGTATGTAATAACACTCACCAGGGCGATGTCTATTTTTGCATACCTCATACCAGGGTAGGGTGACTTGTTTCAAAGGGCTCAGAGCTCTAGAGGCCAAGTACTCATGAAATACGAGACATTGTTCCTTGTCATGTCTTCTCTTTTATCTTTTCCCTTGTCTTTATTCATATCTTCGACCTGCAGAGACAAATTGGTTAGATGACTCAAGATTTGACTCACACCTGAGTTGGATTCTCCCATAGGGGTTGACTCTAACTTCATGGAGATCTCCAGTGCCTCAGCCTACGAAGCAATATTCTGTTACATCAGGGGAACTCTGATGTGTGGTAAGAGGGAAGTAATAAACCATTCTTTGTTCTTCTCATCTGGGATCTGAAAATTCAATTAGCCTGATAAGGTCTTGAATCTCTGATCAAATTCCCAAACAGGTTCGACTACCTTCTACTTGATCTCTTTCAACTCTGTAATACATTGCGACTCTGACTTGGGTTTCTTGAACTCTACGATCAACGCATTATTGATCTCATTCAACGGCTTAGGCTATGCAAGTCCTTGGACAAGCTTCATGTACCAGCTCAATGCGTGATCCCTTAGGGTAGTACTAAACTGAGCTATTTTAACAGCTTCGTCGATGACATTCTTAATATTCCATATGGATTCACATAGGAACCAGTACTAATCAAGGTCTTGAGACCCATCTCCCCTAAAAATAGGGAGCCTCATCTCATCTTCCAAAGATCTTCCTAGGGTTCCAGACTGAGTATGTGGTGGACTACTAGTGATAGTGCTCTGAATGCTCTAGTGGATTGTATTACTCTGATTTCTTAATGCTATTGAATCATCAACAGGGATAATAGTACTTACTTTAGTATTCTGCATAGTTACTGAAGTTTCTGGCTCTTCCTGGCAAGGTTCTTCAACTTTCCCTTCCTCTGTCCTAGCGGGTTTTGAATGCTCTTCATTCGTCAGATATGCCTCTTCTCCACTATAGAAACCCTTGTCCCCATAGTTTTTGTTAAACAGGTTCACAAGATGAACTTCTTTTAATGCTTTCCCACTATGCGTATGTCCATCCTTTGTGTCGCTGTTGTTGTCTGAATTTTTTAACATTAGCTTTTTCAAATCTGACCAATCCACTATATCTTCAATATGTTCTTCTCATGCAATAACATCTTGATCCTCAACTTCAGAAAATGTAAAAATTTTCCTCTGGGTCCCTTGAAGAAATATCTTTCATCTTGGCTATATGACTCTACTCTGTCAACAACAAACTCAGTGATGTACCCTCCAATGGTGCTATCAAACCAATGATCTACTTCTCTTGACATGGTGTTATCAACTCTCTTGACCTTCTTGATCAACGTCGACATCCAAACCATAGGAGGTCTAGATCTGATCTCAAACTAGGTATCTGCTAACCTTGCTAACCACTCATATAGCTCCTGATGGATTACTCCAAAGAAAATATTGTGTATATTAGTAAAGATATATCTTTCCAAACAATCCTCTGTACTAAGATTAGGGTTCTTTCTTTGGGCTTCATCAAAGTCCCTTTCTTGATTTTCTATCCACTTTTGAATTTTTGTCTTTGATGGAAATCACCTTGACATTCCCTCAAGAAGATTTTGGTCCTGGTAATAGAACCATTTGTTGTCACAGGGGAAGACCCAGGGTTCAAATCCAAGAGCACACCAACAAGCCCTAATTACTGGCCCTTTCGGCAACACCTGCAAAGCAGATGTAGTCTCACCTAAAGTAGCTATGGGGGGATTGCAGGACAGAGATGTCTACAACCAAGGGGAATATCAAGTGGATCTAATACCAGAAAAATATAGCATGCATATATCACTTATCAACTCAGATCTACTCCACACAACTATTTATCATATCTAAAATAGTAATGAAATAATAGTATATCAAAAGGCAAAGTGCATAGCATCAATCACACATATGACACAAGATATACATGGTTCACCCTCTCTCTAGGGATACATCCACATAACTGTTCTTTATAATATCGTAATATGAAGCATACAGTTCTTGTATGCACTCTTAGCTAGCAGATCTTCTCTCTTCTTCTCTCTATCTCTTCTTTCCCTATGCACCCAGCTGCAAGTTTAATCTTCGCACCCAACTGAAGATATTACAATACCGAAGGCTCTCGTACTCAACACTTCTTTCTCACTCGATACTACTCACTTGATCACACAACAAAAATCATAACACCAACAATAGTAACAACAATGACAACAACCCATCCCAAGTCCTTTTGACCTCTATTTATACATTACAATCACTCATTGACAGCCTCAGGCCGAAACCTAGGTGTCAAAACCCTAGATACCAAAACCCTAGGTCAACTTGACCTGCATTTTCAGGGCTTCACTAGCCTGTCTTTCCTTCCTTCTCGCGCGATGCTCCAAAGCATCCAACGATGGATTTTTCCTCTTGATGATCTATCCATGATCCTTCTTCCTTTCTCATCTGTCATCCTCGATCTCCTCGTTCGTCAGCTTGTTTCCTTTTACTTCGCTCCATATTTTCTGCTCTTTTTCTCACTTCGACCCAGTAATAGTCACTATGTCTTCCACATAATTTGTATTTTCCCTTTTCTTCCTTGCTCTTCACTTAATTTCATAACCAAGGGCCAACAGTCTTCATGGGTTATAAACATGACTGAAAACAAAGACCTATGAATTAGGAAGATAATCAGGCTCCACAACCAACAATCTCCCAGTTGGAGACTGATCACAACAACTCCACTGTTGTCACAGGGGCAGACCCAGGGTTCAGCTCTAAGAGCGCACCAACAAGCCCTAACTACTGGCCCTTTCTAAAACACCTGCGAAGAAGATGCAGTCTCACCCGAAGCAGTTATGAGTGGGTTGCAGGACAGAGATGTCTACAACCAAAGGGAAGATCAAGTGGATTTAACATCAGAACAACACATGATCCATATATCACTTATTAGCTTAGATATATTCTACATATCTACTTATCATATCCAAAATAGTAATGAAATCACAATATATCAATGAAAGAGATAACATACCAGTCACACATAACACAAGATGTACGTGGTTCACCCTCTCTCTAGGGCTACATCCACAAAACTGTGCTATAATATATTAAGGTAAAGCATATAGTTATTGTCTATGCTCTTAGCTAGCAGATCTTCTTTCTTCTCCTCTCTTCCTCTCCCCTCCTTGCACACCCAACTACGGGGTCGATATTCGCACCCAAATGAAGATCTTACAATACCAGAAGGCTCTCACTCTTAACACTTCTCTCTCCCTCAACAACAGTTTCTCACCACAACAACTAGATTGATCAATAATATTAATACTACCTCATTAAATTAACCCTAATTTTAACCTATAATTTAATATTAATAATATTAACACCATCGGGTTATCAAATTAAACCACTTAATTCATTAATTCACTATTAAATACCTATTTTGGAAAAATCTCCTCAAACCTAGGGTTTCTCTTAGCTGACCACTAATATAAAAATAATAATATTAATGCTACCTCATTAAATTAACCCTAAATTTAACCTATAATTAACATAAAATTAATGTTAACACCATATGGTTATCAAATTAAACCACTAATATAACAATAACAATATTAATACTACCTCATTAAATTAACCCCAAATTTAACCTATAATTAACATAAAAGTTTAATATTAATAATATTAACACCATCGGGTTATCAAATTAAACCACTTAATTCATTAATTAACTAAATCACTATTAAATACCTATTTTGAGGAAAAAAATCTCCTCAAACCTAGGGTTTCACTTAGCCGACCTTAGTTTTCCACCCTTCTCATCATTATTTATTAAGGGTTCCTCTCTTATTTTTCCTCAGGATTTTTTGTCCTGAAGATGGATCCTGTTGTGGATCTGAAACGTCGACAAGCTATCAAAAGCACTATGGTTCTTCCGACAATTTCTAAACAAATCTCTCACCACAGAAACCTAAATGTACAATGACAATCTTGACACACACCAACCCAATCTAGGTCTTCTTGACCTCTATTTATACATTACAATAGCTCACCGACATCCTTAGGCTAAAACCTAGGTGTCCAAAACCCTAGATACCAAAACCCTATGTGTCTAAAACACTAGGTCAACTTGACTCGTATCTTCAGGGCTTCACCAACCTATCTTTCCTTCCTTCTCGCACGGTGCTCCAAATCATCCAACAATGGCTTTTTCCACTTGCTGAGTTGTCCATGATCCTTCTTCCTTGTTGATCTATCATCCTCGATCTCCTCGTCCAACGACTTTCTTTCTCGAGCTTCTCTCCATCTTTTCTTCTCTTTTGTTCACTTTGACCCAACAACAGTCACTGTGTCTTCCACGCAGTTCACATTCTCCCTTTTCTTCCTTGATCTTCACATACTTCCATAATGAAGGGCCAAAATGCCCCCAACACTCACTTGTGACTCATCCCGAGGCACTTCAGATCTGAGATTCCTGTTTTACTTCAACTCCAGACTACGTAGAGTAGCCTCTACTTTCTACTCGATGCCTCCTCTTTTTCCCTTATGCAGACTGTCTTTTCTGTGTCTGGTACCCAGTTTCAACTACACCTGGTACCTAGACCCGTTTCTTCATGCTTTCACTGAGAGTTGTGAGGCAGCTAGTTGTCATAGTACAATTTCAACCAGATCCCCTTCACTAATCCTTCCTTCCACTCCCCATTCAGATTCTTCAATTGTGAAAATCCTCCCTCTGTAACATAAGCGATCTCATATGGCCCTATCCAATGCATTCTAAGCTTCCCAGGATGTTTTATGAACTTGTTGTTGTATACCAGTACTAGATCACCTTGTTTAAATGCCTTCTTTTTTATGTTCCTATCATGTTAGGCCTTCTCTCTTTCCTTCTGTACCTACTGATGGAATCCTGCAATGAATCTGTCTTCTTCCAATTCAACCAACTATGCAAGCCTCTCTTGAACAATGCCGGGGTCATCCATATCTGTAAAGGAAACAATTCTTAGGCTTGGTACCAGATATTCCATTGGAACAACAACTTCAAGACCATATACCAACTTGAAGGGGGTCTGCATTGTTAGTTTCTTGCAAGTGGTTCTATAGGCCCATAATACAGCTAGTAATCTTAAATCCCAATCATCCCTGTTCACACTACAAATATTCATGAGCGTTGTCTCCAAGATCTTGTTGAATGCCTCAACTGTCCCATTTGCTTGTGGATGGTAAGGTGTAATATTTTGATGGTGGACTGCAAATTCTTTAGTCATGGATTCAACTATCTTATTAATGGAATGTGTGCCTTGATCACTCATAAGGGTCTTTGGGCATCCAAATATGGTTATGATGTGATCAAATATGAAGCGCGTAGCTGTAGTTGCACTACAATCCTTAACTGCTCTTGCTTTGGCCCATCTGGTCAAGTAATTTGTAGCTTTAATTATGTACCTTTCTCCTGTGTGCTTTCCTGGTGGGTTTATAGGTCCAACAAAGTCAATGGCCCATTTATCAAATGATTGTAGGTTCAGTTGTGGTGCCAATGGAATTTCATCTCTTCTATATGGTTTCCCAACTCTTTGGCATACATCGCAGGCTCTGGAATAGTCTTTAGCATCTTTGTGTAAGGTAGGCCACCAAAGGCCAGCTCTAAGAACCTTCTGCGCAATTTATTTTCCTACATAATTTCATCATGCGATGCCTTCATGAGCTTCTGCAAGGATCATTGGTCATTCTGCCTCCATAACACACCTTCTCAATATCTCATCAAGTCCCATCTTGTATAAATGTCTGGCTATAAGTGAGAAATCTGCAGTGCACACTTCTAGTTGTTTCTTCTAAGAAATTGTGTAATAATTAGGTGTCATTCCTGTTGATAGAAACTGGACTATCTCTACGAAGTGTTCATCGATATTTCTAATGGCCAATATTTATGCATTCGGTAGTGTATCCTCCAAACTGGTCGGCTCTTCTCCATGTTCCAACCTCGACAAGTGGTCAGGACCTTTTTTCATTCTTCCTAGCTTTACTATGATATCAAAATTATATTCTTGAAATAGAAGGAGCCATCTGCATATCCTTCCCCCCAAAACTAGCTTGTTGACTAGGTATTTCAGTGTGGAGTGATCAGTAAACATTTTAAAGTGCCCACCCAACAAGTAGTGGCGAAATTTCTGCAATGCATACACCATGGCCAATCCTTCTCGCTCAGTGGTGGTGTAGTTGATCTTAGAAGTTGATAGCTTCCTGCTAGCAAAGGATAACGAGTGGCCAATATCTCCTTCTCCCAGCTATGCTAACACAACTTCTAAAGAAATGGAAGATGCATCGACATGCACATGAAACTCCTTGGTCCAATCTGGGAAAACTAGAATGGGCACAGTAACCATTTTTTGTTTCTGTGTGTCAAATCTCTGTTGGAATTCCTCTGTCCAACTAAAATGACAATCCTTCTTCAATGGCTTCTCCATGGGTGTTGTAATCTGAGCATATCCCTTAATGAAATTTCTGTAATATCCTGTGTGTCCCAATGCAGTGCGCAACTGTTTAACTGAA
Source organism: Picea sitchensis (assembly GCA_010110895.2). NCBI lineage: Eukaryota > Viridiplantae > Streptophyta > Pinopsida > Pinales > Pinaceae > Picea > Picea sitchensis. Next base: position 17,061 of record SNQJ01S0111487.1, on the reverse strand, counting down.
GTAGGAGGGGGTAGATCAACTATAATGGCAATTTTGGATGGATCAACCAACAAACCTTGCTTGCATACAATATGACCTAAAAACACTCCAAATGGTGAAAATAAAATACATTTCTTCAGGTTCTAAGAAATTTGACA